>CM048843.1:72661392-72931392 GCA_026545765.1 Plantago major
CTTTTTGGACAAGTTCAGAGGTGACATTTTTATGTGACGAGACCTCCGTTTCTAACGTCTGCATCTGCAAATTTTTCTGATTCATAGCCTCCAACAACCAGTCCTTTTCAGTAAGAAACTGGAGCATTTTTCCCCTTACATTATGCAGATTTTCAGTCATCTGGTCTACATCCATAGGCGAAAATTCCAACCATTCTAGCGGTTTCTTATATTCCTGTGAGGGTCCCTCCATTCTAGGTGATGAAGTCCTACAATGCATAGGACTCAACAAAATGTATACCTTAAAGTTTTATATAAAGTATATAAATCAAAAATCTCAACTAGAATAAAGCTCAATTACATCAAATAGCAAATCAGTTTGTCACCAATTAAAATACAAATTAACATATATAATCAATTTGAGCCTAAGGGCTCTGATACCACTTTGTGGCGCCCCGATTAAGAAGAACCTACTTCTATATCGGAAACCACCCGCCTAAACTTTCGTTCAAGTGAAAATTCATCTTTCAGAAAGTAATAGGAACGGCAGTTTAAAAATAATTGATAAAATCAAGAAAGTAGAACAAGCTGAAACAATTTATAAAAAGAAAATCTTTTATTCAAACCATATCAACATACAGAAGCTTTGGATAAGCTTCTTCACAAGTACTTCACTTGGGGTCCGGGATTAAGGGAGCAATACTAGCTTTACATGAATTTTACAAGCACAAGATGTCCCTTTTTATTTAAGCAGCAAGCACAACACACTATTCACATAAGATCTCCACAATACTTGTTCAATCTGAGAAAGAAAACAATGAAGAGGGTAAGTCTTTGGTGACTTAGTGAGGATAGGATAAAGCACGAATAGCAAGACAGATTATACAAGATGCGGAATCAAGAAAGAATGAAAGGCAAGAAAAAGGGTCAAGTACACATATACCAACCGTCATCCTTTATTTTTACAACCTTATTACCCCCACGCGAGGAGCTACCTCGATTCACGGAAACATGCCTAGGTACATGCTGATTTGAAACATATATTGAAGCCACCCGGACTGCACTATAATTCCAAAATAGGATCTGGACGTAGTAACCTTAAACCGTCAGTCCTTTCTACCCAGTAGTTACATGTCCCAGTCCCAAGGCCCACAAATACACGCACGAAACACTTTAGGGAAACACGAATTCCCATTTCAAGCATGGTTTGGATCAGTACAATCATGAAGAGCAAGGGAATTCCAAGAAAAGTATGAACATGAACATGAAATGCAGATTTCATGTATAATAATTCAAGGAGTAAAGCATGATTGAATTGAAATGAAAGGACGAACGCAAGAAGTTGAGAGATCTGTCTGAGGGAATGTACTGCTATGCTCAGGACAATAAAAGGTGCAGAAAGGGGTTAAAAGGAATCCTCACCCAAACCGGAGATACTTGTGCATATGGTGTGGTTAATCAAATATTAGAGCACCTATACAACAACGAGCAGCTATTCTATTAATAAGTACGGATGATCCAACCTGTTTTCTAAAAGCATTGAAGTACAGAATAACATTATACTGTAACTTTCAGAAATTAGTTTGCTTAAGCTAGATAGTGCTTTCGTTGCTGTTTTTCAAGAAGCTGAACTTTATTTTACTAACTCAATAAAAAAAGATCAGAAAGTGTCCAGACATTATAATTTGTAATTCCAATATCTCATCTTTAACAGACTTACTACCAAATTCGACAGAGATGACCTGAGAGACTAAAATGATTTATAAAACATGTATGTCTGCTCAGTAGGTGTAATGAAGAAATACAGTGAGCTAACATCTATTTCTATCTGAGCATAATCATACCATAAAATCAATTACTTAACAGAACATATAATAATCCAAGCTTTTCATATACAAGAAGCTATATATTCACAACTCAATCAGAACAACAAACAAGTCTAATAATTCACATAGGACTAGTAAAGAATAAAGTAAAACTTGTTTAGATACCTCTTGATCAGTAATTCGGAAGACCTCTGAGTGCTTTTAACATTGGATTATCTATTCTGGTTGTGTTCTTAGGTTTCAGAACTCACTGTAAAATAGGGCTTTATATAGAGAAGTGAATGTGAGGGTGAAGAGAAGGGATTAAGTGGTGAATTGGTGGAAATTTGATACAGATAAGTGAAGGATAATAGAACACCTGTAATTCAAGATCAGATCGCTTTCTCTACCCTTCAGAGTTGAGCTGGAAGATAATTATCACCCGCTGTCATTTCTTCACCGTTGATAATACATTAATCCGATCAGCTACTTGCTAGAGATAGAAAAGAGAATGAAAAATAGAGACATGGATCGAACGAGTAGAGATGATTGGATGGAATTAATTAGGATGGATCAAAGAAACAATTGGGGAAAAAAAATGATATAATGGCTTGGTGAGAAAGAATGAGATCGATCAGTAGTAAAAAGGAAGAAGACAAATGGTCAAATTGCAACTTTTTCCCTTCACAAATTACATGGGGCTATCTAACATTAAGATTAATTCAAAGTGCTACCATAACTTGCTTTCTTTGTTTCTAGTTGTGATTATTTTACGTCACAAATTATTCCGTACTTATTTTCTTTTAATGATTCGAGCTATATAATATAATATAAATAAGGACGTTATCGACAAGTTAACCGTGCCGTAAAATTTTAAGTAAATAGCATATAATTCCTAAATACTAGGCGCAATTATTGACGTAAACCGTTAATTAACAGTGGGGCGTCACAATTTTACTACCGAGACAATTATCTTTTTTTTTTTTTTGTTACCATGTATTAACCGTTACCACATACTATAACAAATGATTTTATTTAAAAAATCAATCCATGATCGGTATAGTAAGCGGTTACAACAATTTCCTTTTACGAATACATGGATACTCTATCTGGTTGATGTGTTACATTCTTATACTGCGTCTCTTTAATGGGACATCCTCTTTAATCTCATCTAAACCTTAACTTTCCATCTTCTAGTTATGTACCACATTGATCATTCTGACTATGTGAGTTGGAATATGAAAATGGTGAAATGTTGTCAAGGTGAGACCAAATTTGTAGTCTTGTTCACCAACAAAACCCAACACAGCAACACCTTCTAAGATTCCAGAATACCCATGCTTGAACATATGCATAATACAAAGTTACAAACTGATATCCACACAACTTTAGCTTGGGCTTGATGGGTCCATAACCATTGGGCCGACTGTAGGTTACTCTTCAAATCTAATGTAGCGAAGAAGGCCTACGACCGAGTCCGCAACAAAGCGGCCTACATCACTTTCCAACCTTTTCAGTTTATAAAGTTTTTACAAATACTCCCACCTGCAATCTGATCCAACGTCACATACTAGGTATTTTACTAAATGAATTTTGACAAAAATTATTTATTTCCAATATAAATCTGAACAAAATTTCGCCATTTTTACTTTTGAACTGGAACATTGAAATATTATTGAAATTGTAAAGCCCAAACACGTTGACGTTGTGAATTCATGCAGTTATCAATGATCAACTAATTCTATTGATCATACGGAGTAGAACATGTTTTATCCAATTAAATTTATTTTTTTCAAAAAAAAAGGGAAACTTCAGACGGAACGGAGGAATTAGTAATTAATCTTCAATGTTAACTATATAGAGTATATAGCTAGTTGAATGCAGATTATGAGACGCAGTCTATAGCTATGAATGAATAATTTTTCGGGATTGTTTCATCTTTAATATCAATTGCTTGTCTAATTGTCCCTCATCTTTGAATTTAGATGCTAGTAAAGACACACTTTGCTACGATTCCTTAGAAAAAATGGTTAGACGTAGAAGGCCTAGATGTGATGCAAAGCTGCAATGGTCCAAAAGATATTGTTCTTTAACATGAGTAGTGGATATCTATCACTTCAAGGCCATTGTAATTATTCACCAATATGTGCATACATGTGGAAAAAGCAGTTGCTAAACTTTACTTGATTAAGCTAGCTGTTTCTTAATTACCATTAGATACACCATGAGCATGGTAAATGAAACATCACGTACTTCTCAACTTAGACCATGGTTCAGCCCTTTAAATGACATGTTTTAACTTTAATAATTGACGAGCCATCCCCAATTTGTTTCAAGAACATGGGGGCATATGAGCCCTATGGAAAAAAGAAAGAAACTTTAACTAAATGAATAAATAAAGTCCTACGAAAATAGCAAAATTTATCACTATCATTTGAGGTGATCCTGAGCTATATAAGTTGGATAATTATTTCCGGTTAACAGGTTTTTTTAAGAGATGCCAGTCCAACTCTTATACGATGTCAAAGTAGGTAATTGGTGACATAACGATTTATCTGAATTTGAAGATGAGGTAGAAAGAACGTAAGTTCTCACGGGGCCTCTAAATGGTTAGTGACTTAATTGATCAGCTATTTGGTGGTGTTAGGCGCTAAAGATCGAGCTTCTTTATGCACAAAACCGTTCCCGCTTGGCAAACATGATTCATGACGTCAAATTAAGCCATTTCTAATTGTCAAAATGTTTAGTATTTTAATCTCTAATTATTACTACTACTTTTGTGTTGTATGATGATTAGCACCAATTTGCGACTCAGCGTGCATACAAACGTCACCGTTGCGGGTAGAACAATTTATATTAATTTGATGAGAAAAAAGTGGGTAATTCTTGGCATCTTGTAATGTTTAATGAATTAATGTCGAATAAATATGTACAAAGTGGAATATCTTACTTTTTTAACAATCATGTGTCATCAGTTTGATCATTAATATAGACGTTTATAAAACTTAAACTGGCAGTGTCCGTATGAGTGTGTGACACACTTGTTGCAAAACTCAATTGATCTTAGAACATCTTAAATCATTATTGTTGTTTACTTCAAAGATTTTGACATTTAACATGGTTTAATCCTTCCCTCAACGTCATCAAAATATTCAATATTCGAGATGATGTGATTAAGAAGTAATTCTCGATCATATGAATCAGTAAAAATTACGTAAATATTCATGCGACGGAAAGGATAAATGATAATTCTGGTAACGGCTACTCAAGTTTACTAACTCTAGTCTTTCATTCTACAAATGGTCCGAAGTTGCTTTTTGGAAAGAAAAAAACCACATGATTGAGCGAAAAATCGATGGTCACATTCACAATGATGGAAGGAAGACAATTGAATCCAAATATTGAAGCTAGCAAAGAATGATTCATAGATATGATGATGAGTATTGTATTGTTTGATAGGTGCATGCTTTAATTTAATGGCAATTATTCACCTCTAAAGTCGTTTTCCTAGTCACCGGCCACAAACTGCTGCCTCTCCTTGGTGTCTTTCTACTTAGTGGGCTGCCCACATAGTGAGATGCACAAAATTTCGTGGGCCCATAACGAATCTTGGTTCAGCTCATTTGGGATAGACAATGAAATCAACTGGACCTTCATCACTTTTCTCCATCCTCTACTCGAGAGTGTGTGTATGTGTGTGCACTTTCATACAAAGTGAAAAGGTGAACCAACACAAGTGGAATTCATGCAAATAAATTTTGCTTTTGGTTTGTATAAAATAAAAAGGAAATTTTACACAAATACTCCTTGAGTTTAGACCTAATTGCAAATATATAAATTCATGGTCATGAGAATTTAACAAATAGACCCGAGCCAAATCTTAGAACATCAAGATAAAATTTGAGTGACTTCCCAATTGCCCATAATCATATAATTTATAAAGTATACGCACAAGTACATTAATTTTTTAAATGATAAATACAAATTAAAACAAAAAATGATTGAAAAGTATAATTATATTAACAGTTGTGGTCTAACACTGGTTGAGCTTGCTGCCTCCAAGATAGTATAATTATTTATATAATAAAAAATATAGTATCATTTCATGTATTTAAATATAATAATTACGCATATTTGGTATTCCCTTTTTCTTTTCCAAAAAAGGGGTGTTTTAGTCTTTTAAAAAAGGCTAGGTATATGTTAAATTTTTATAGAGTATTTGGTTCACGACTAAAATCAAGAAAACTTGGTTAAAAATATCTAAAAAATTTTTTTAACTTAAGGTGTTAACTCTATAACGAACACTCCCTTAATGACAGTGGAAATGTGTGTAATTAAGTCTAAGTTGAGGAGGTACTTATGCCAATATCCCAAAAAAAGAAATGATGGATGGTTTTAGCTAGGTAGCTAGTCCCATTCCCCTTGGATTTCATTTGAGCTGTATGTGCTTGTCTACCAGTATAGTGCCAATCTCAAGAGAATTTATGTTTGTAGGCTAAGGATAAGAATAGACCTAACAGATTTTGTGGTTTTGAAATATATTGAAAGGAACTAATCATACTAAATTATATGCACTAGTAGCTACTAACAGGGGATTATCCATAATCCCACCTTGACCCAATGTGAAAGTTACTTCGCTTAGTTGGAAAAATGGAAGCGTACGGACAGAGGCAGATCCTCTTCTTGTTAAAAGTGGACAGGCTATGATACTAAAATGTAGTGTAAGAATATTTCCAATTAAGACTTAGAATGTGAACAACATGATCTTTCCTATGAAGGTACATATACTTGCCTCCGTACTTGGGTTCTGCCTTTCCTTGCAAATGTTGTATCTTCTAGAATAAAACTCTTTGAAAAGTTGGTGCTGTACTTTCTCCAAAATCCAAATTGACTAGCTCTAATGGAGGTCCTTTTGAAATTAGAGGGGTGACCGACCATCAAGGATAATGACCCGCCTCGAAGACTATTACAAGGGTGATGCTTTGTGTAATATCCCGGGGCTATGATATATGTGGTAACACTAGGGGCCCGAGGTAGGCGTTTCAGTTCGATAACGGTATTACTGAACTGAATCGAACCGAATCTAAAATTATTTAAATTGTAAAAACTGAAAATCATACTGAAAATTACATTTTTTTTTTAATTTCTCACTGATATTTGAGTAATGGCTAATGTTATAATTATTTTTTATATTCTTTTTGTGAGATGATATACAATGTATAATGTGGTAGATCACTATAAAACATTTGAGTCAGCTAAAAAGAATGTATTTTGAACAATTACTTTTGTGTACTATTGACTCCACAGAGTGAAAAGCAGTATTGACAAATGATGTCGAAAATCTGGAACAAAATCCTGTAAGATTGAAGCAAGCTTTTGAACGAGCAGTAAAATAATAGAAGAAGAAGAAGAAGACAAGTAGTCAGTTAGGCGCAAATAACGGGTGGATATATAATAAATAACGATAAGAGTCTAATTTACCGGCTAATCCGTACGATCACAAGTGTGATCACATGTACGGTTGATGTCCTGTGTACTGTAGTATCATTGAATTAACTTTACCATTAACAACCCATTAATTTACTCCCTCCTTTCGTTGGGATGCGGATTGCTCCCATACCCGTGAACCTTTCCATTTTCATTTATTATTGTATCATAACGGACTTCCAAATATCATTTCAAAACTAACTAATCACTAATCAAGACCGTTGCAAGATGATTCAATGTTGTTGTGAGAATCATGTGTGGCGTGTGATTGATCGGTGGGTTAATGTCATAGAACGAAGTTAACATCACATAAAACAGATCGTGAAAGTAAAGAGAGATCCAGTCGTTATAAAATTAGATTACAACCACCCATGCAACTGGTTTGATCGTGATAAAAATTAGTTCGGAGCGTTACCTCAGTCTGACTTGATCATAGATTCATAGTCCAACATGTTTTGAGCTCGCCGATAGTGTTAACTTGTTGAACTTTTATGTTTTACTACATAGATACTTGTGTTAATGTCATATATATATATATATATATATATATATATATATATATATATATATATATATATATATATATATATATATAATCGGCACCCTTCAAACTCATCCGTACGGGATACCTGTTATAAATAGACAAGACCCCGAATTTTACGAAGGTTGTTGCCCTGGTCAACATCTAAGGTCAAACATAAGCACTTTAATACACTTCAATTATTTTTCTAGGAGAAGTGTGAGAATCATGTGTGGCGTGTGATTGATCGGTAGGTTAATGTCATAGAACGAAGTTAACATCACATAAAACAGATCGTGAAAGTAAAGAGAGATCCAGTCGTTATAAAATTAGATTACAACCACCCATGCAACTGGTTTGATCGTGATAAAAATTAGTTCGGAGCGTTATCTCAGTCTGACTTGATCATAGATTCATAGTCCAACATGTTTTGAGCTCGCCGATAGTGTTAACTTGTTGAACTTTTATGTTTTACTACATAGATACTTGTGTTAATGTCATATATATATATATATATATATATATATATATATAATCGGCACCCTTCAAACTCATCCGTACGGGATACCTGTTATAAATAGACAAGACCCCGAATTTTACGAAGGTTGTTGCCCTGGTCAACATCTAAGGTCAAACATAAGCACTTTAATACACTTCAATTATTTTTCTAGGAGAAGTGTGAGCCTCTAGCCAATCATTATTAAGTCACCACCCGGTTTGTCAAAGGAAAGTCGGACAAAAAATTGCCCGACCCCTTCCATCTCGCTTTTAGGCACCCTTTAAGCTCGGACAAACTATTTCGGACCCGCCTCATTTTCTCCCTCATCATGGCCTAAGTTTTTGTAACATGCACATGGACGACAAGTGCTTTTTCAACATAAATTTTCTTGTCTTGGCGTGATGGAACAAAATTTAAGTTGCATTGCAAATTATATACATCATCAAACGTAAAGATGGTAAATATACAACCACGTGAAAGGGTTTCGCGGCTACGAACTAATTAATCCCAAGAATAATAAGTTGCAAATCGACGGAATAGATGACTGAATCGACTTCCGGAGTAGCATTTAAGCTTTGCACGGATTGACGTTGGATTTACTTGTGCTAGTACTTGTGTGGACAGGGAAGATTCATAGTTGATGAGGAGATGAGCATCTTCAATAATTTAAACTACAGCTTGGACATGTTCCATAGAAATCCCAGATTGTCTCGACGAGTGAAGAAGAAATGCTCTTACCATGTGCCCTAACATTAAGGCTCAAATTAATGACATCAATCATTTGGATAATTGGAATCAATTGACCAATAATCTCACTTACTTATCAAGTAAATAACATGGCCTATGTTTTGAGATGCGGTGTATACATATATACTTATTGCTACTCACCTGACTTGCACATTGAAATAACATTAAAATTGTTCTTGCGGTGTATTTACTTTTAATCCATTTTATTAACTGCAATTTGACCTAGGTTTTATAACAATGTAGTAGTAATTACACTAGCTAATAATTCAGTGCATTAATTATTGAATTGATTACATATAAGTCCACTTGGCGAGAAACTTAATTATTGTAGTTAGCACATGGACAAGAGGGAAGATAACATATAGCATACACATTACACATGATAGTGAATATTTCGACAAGTAGTATAATGCTAGAGATACTACTAGTTACAAATAATGAATGAATGAATGAGTGATCATATATGCAAGTACTAGTAGTATGAACCATTATTGTGAGCATGTGAAGTATGATTGAGTTTGAGGTAGCATAATAATGTTGTAGGAAGTTGGAACAATTGTTAGATAATCGAGAAGTTATGTGATCGAGGAACGACTTGACTAATAAATGAAAAAATATGGACATCTGAAACTGAATTTAAAGAACCACATCGGGTTCGTTTCTTTCTCAGGGAGTGTTGGATAGGTTATTTCCAGTACGTAAAGTAGCCTAAAGCAAATTCTATAGCATGGATATAGACTAGAATCTTATCTAAATGCATTCTTTATTTTATTTCAAAATGTTATAAATATGTAAAATACAAATTGTATAATTTCCTTCCTCTCTTAACAGAATTCCAACCCTTAACAAATCCATTTTAATTTACTGATGATTTGATTATAATATAGTATTAATTAATGGTGATCGTCCATAGAGAATGATGTGCCCTCATTATAAATTGAAGTGACTGGCATATAAGTTGATTAACTTCTCACTAATAAAGTCTTTTAAAGGGATAAACGGTCCGATTTTCATACGAATTGTTAGATTTTCATATTCCCAAATTCTTAAAATACATTTAACCTTTTATTTTGCTTTTAGAAAGACTTATTTTCCTTTTCCTTCTTACAGTTTTGGAAGTACTGCTAATCAGTGTTTTGTTAATCTCTCTTCGATAGAGAAACGATAGTACGTATAGGGAGCAGGGCTGTCCGAGAATTTAGGTGGCCCTATGTGAAATTTTGATTGGGGCCATAAAAATAATATAATGAAAGAAAAAATATTCAAGATAAATAAAATAAAAATATTTACACCTTCATGAATTGAACCCAAGACCTTTTGTAGAGTAGATATATACTTAACCACTTGGAGACATGGATTTTAATGCTTAATTATTGTATGAAAATGGATATATACATAATCTCAAATTTAAAATGGAGACCCTGAGCGGGCGGGTTGCCCGCGCATACTCAGGGCCGGGCCTGTATAGGAGTCATGTATAGTAGGTTTGGAGATGATGTACATTTTAAAAGGGATCACCTCTTATACTTTTCTGCTTCAAAAAAATTAATTATTGTTTAGTTATAAGTAATTTTTGATCCACAACTGATGTCAACTATATCCAATTCAATTTAAATCTTATAAATTCATTTTTACACATTCAATTTTTAATCAGATGCATATATATTTGTCCCACTCTTTATGTTAAATAATAAATATTCAACATCATTTGAGAATATCCTGTACACTCTCTACAAGAGTTGGGATAACTCTCTCCTCTTAATGGACTTTAAAGAGGTAGATGAACTTCTTTCTACATGGTATCAGAACCCATGAACTACTCAAGTTGATGTTGAATCTTGGATTGCTCTGGTCCGTATCTACCTACTATGGGCTTGCCCCTCTCTATTGTCATGTGTTGAGCTCGGATCTACCGGCTCACACGTGAGAGGGCCAGTTAAATATCTCACATCACTTGAGAATATCACGGGCACTCCCTATAAGAGTTGAGACAACTCTCTCTCTCTCCCCCCCCCCCCCCACAAGACCTTTTAAACGGTAGATGAGCCCCTCTCTACACTTTACGTAGGATGTAGAAGTTATAGTCTCGTCAGCATGATTTTTTTTCTTTCCAGAATGTTATGTGTAATTAGTTAATTGTTCAATCCATGATGATATGCGATGTACCATTATAGTTCTCCAGGACAGAGATAGTATATTAGTAGTATTAGTTTTGACAACTAAGGAGTGAAGCCATCTATGTGTAACCTTTATAGGGAATATGACATAATCTAAATTATTCTATAAACTGATTTTCTCTTAATTTGTGGCTTAAGGCTCCTGGAAAAGGCCTAAATATACATTTATAGTATTTTTTTTTGGGAAAGGCCATACATACCTGTTAAGTTTGGTACTGGAATTTAGACATTTTTATGGTGGGCAGGTCCCCTTTCTTAATTTCAGCGTGGAACCATTTAGCTTGACATCATTGATATTTTCTTTCTTTTGCTACTTAAAAGAAAAATAGAACGAGTAGGTATAAAATTATTTCCAATCATCATGTATAAATAAACTAGTATATGTTGCAGAAGTTCAGGGTTGAAACCGGGTTTTAAAACACATCTTTCAATCCATGATCGACACACCATATAAGGACAGTTTTACCCGTGGCCTCATGATCATACTCTATATTATGGTCATCTAATTGAGTTTAACTAGAGTCTTGCTAGTTGTTCTCCTTGAACTCCTTAATTAGTTACATCCTTCACGCTACTCCCATGTCCAAGTGAGCAACATGCATGCGTATACAGTACGTCATATGTCGATATGCATATACGATATTGTCCACTCTTAATTCTTAAATCTTGAAGTTTCTTCGTTGTTGGATTATTCTTAAACTGGATTATTCTTAATACTTCTAAGTTCTAACTATATACGGGCATGTGTCTCCCATATAATAGAGATTGGTTGAACTTTCAACACAAAACCTAAAAGTGGCAAAATGTTATCCTTAATTGTATTTGTGCACGTATATACTGCATACCAAGTCTATTTAGTTTTGAGGGACCAATCCGAATTAATTGACTTAGTCGACGGCCAATATATAACATGCTTAAGGTCGCTTGTTAATAGTGCGAAAAGATCAAAGTGGAAATTAGTATAGATGAATGGTCCCTAGCTTAATAAAAGGGGCATCGTTGAAAACTTTATTATAGCGACAATTTTGAGACACAGAGAGTGGAATATGTATCTATCTATCTATCTATCAAAATCACTTTGTTACAATTTCTTAATCTATTTATTAAAGCCTTTATGGCTCTCAAGGGGCGATGACTACTTCCTATAATTGAGGGCCCTCTTGCAATTAAATTAGGATTTAACACTCACTTTTTATTGTATCCTCTACTATTATTATTTTCTTCAGACATACCATGTACTACTTAGAATGCACTCAATGCTTTCTTAGTGTTATTCCTAGCTTTCATGTTGCAATAATATCAAACATCCCATGTACACAAATATTTATCCAACCATCCATTTGATCATAATCATTGAGAAATTAGCCCTTTCTTTGTTCTTTATATTTGCACTAATTTGAAAGGGTCACTTATATCTGTATATATAAGTTGGTAAGCAATCGTACTTCCGAACAATCCATCATACTTAATGGTATCAAGTCCGATAAAGATTGATTTCGGCCAGCGAGCTCAATCTCATAAAGTGAACACTACAATTCTGTTGGAGTATTAATATAATAAATGACTAGATTCCACAACTCTCTACAAGTTCGAGCTTTTAGATGAGATGGAATTCTATCATGGTATCAGAACCTCTGGCTCACGCCGAACCTGAGTTTGAATCTCCACGGAGACAATCTCCGCCACATATTAAATTTCAACTCGAATGACCTCCCCAAAGAGGTTGAAATTAAATCGGCCACAAGTGCTGGGAGTATTGTAGTATTAATATAAATGACTAGATTCAACAAATCTCTACAAGTTCGAGATTTTAGATGAGATGGAATTCTATCTAATTCCGTAGTTCATGTTCGTCATCACGCTATCTTCATACAATTAATGAAGTAGTGGACAACCTATATATATAGTACACCATCTTTGGAGAAACACTTGCCACGCGTATACATAATCATTTATTTTTTCTAAGATATACTCTATTCAAAGAGAACTCCGAACTATACACTTTTTTATAGTTCCCAACATTCAACCGGTGATCAACATGCCTCCGATATATCGCTAATCACATGAAAGTCAACTATTCAAAACATGTAGATTTGTGGTAACTAGAATTCTTACCCATCTCATGACCACATATTATGAATGTACAGTCTAACATGTGTGCATAATTGTAAACTCCAATGAGTTCAATTGCAAAATTTTGACCATTAAGAACTAAGATTCAACTGTCCCATTGTTATAGTGAGAGGGTGAAACCACCGAGGGTAAGATCGAGGTCTAACAAACCATCCTGATATATGAGATCCTATGTACAATTACCGACGGCCAAGTACAGAAGTGACCACTGCGTTGTAGTGCGGAATGGCATGGATGTGTCCGGTTGCAAAAATTAATTTGGCCTCTACTGTTTGTGTTTCTTGTTTTCACGCCTGTGCCTTTTCTTTTGACTCATAGTACACATCACAGATTCTCACAATATTCTTTTCGTTACACACTCTATCTTATGGTCTTGATATGTAAAAATAATTCTCGCATAAGAAGCAACGTATTAACTATTAAGACGATTTAAGGCGACTCCATCTTTCTTTTCGGATGAGACCGCCCCTCATACCATAGACAAGGGCCCGCCCCTCGTGTCAGAGACAAAGAGAGTACCGACCTCCTACTCAACATTACCTGAGTCGGACTGACACTATTCAGCAGGTCTGACCGTCCTCCCTTATTGGGGGAAAACATCTGTGAGGATAAATGACCAAGGTTGCCCGATACCGACTCTAGGAAGATCGACCTCCTATAGTCCGACACAATCGATTGGTCTAAACGCGCCACCTTACTCCGGCAACACGTGTCAACAGCTGATAGGTCTGATAAGTCTCCGATTCCCCGGAGTCTTGCCCCCCAGAGCTCTCCGTATAAATAGGAACGCATCTACTCCTCATAAAGGTAACTGGAATACTTGCAATATTTTACTCTCTAAGTTTATTGGACCGATCATTAACTCAAAGTACTTACTAGACAGTTGAATCAAAGCCCTGTTTGTCTAAGGTAAACTGGTCAAAAAATGGTCTAACCCCTTACTCCTTATCCTGCAGGTGGTGGATCTTACTCGAAGATTCAAATATAATTATTAGTCTTACCTAAGCTAGGGAGTTTTCATTCCTGAGCTAAAGGACTTAATTATAAGGTAACTTATTTTTAGGCTACCTCACGAGGTTATTGAAAAAAAATAGTTGGACATTTACCAAACCACATTATTTTGGTCAAATAAAGTGAAATTGACTTATAAGGTGAAGTGATTGTAGACTGATTAAGTGATTCATGAATTTGCTGAAATTTGAGATTGATAAGGTAATTGATTTGAATCAACGTGTTTGGCAAATTGATTGATAAGTTAGACGATATTTAATTTAAAGAAGAAAAAAAAAACATATAAGCTAACCACAACTGCAAACCCTCCTTGAGGATAGCCTGAGGCTTATGGATATCATAGGAGAAGTTCATGTGCAGTTTGTGTATCGACAAATGAATCAATCTGCCGACCATCTCGCAAAGGAAGCCAGCCGATAAACCTTTGGAAATAATTTTGTGAATCGTACTAGTTTCCATTTTGTTTGGGACATTTGTCCTTCTTGACTAGTACCTATTTTGAATTTGGAAAAATGTAATAGTGCTCGTATTGTACCTTTTGATAATTAGTAAATGAATAACTATCTGGGGGGGGGGGGGGGGGGGGGGGGGGCATTTACCAAACAACCTTATTTAAGTCAACTCACCAAAATAAGGTGAAATTAACTTATAAGTACTCACCACCTTATAAGGTGTCGCTAAACACATACTAAGTATATCATATGATTATAAGACATACTCTATCCGTCAATCTCAACTTTTCATACCTTAAATGGAAACATATATCTTATTTTATTCTCTCCCTCACTATTTTTATTCATTCATCATTATATTTTTTAAATTATATAAGTATTTATATGATTTATTTTTTAGTCTTTGTCCAATTTGATGGAAGGTACAACCGTACAAGGGAGTATAGTCTATAGTAGAAACTAGAAAGTGGCATGGTGCAATGTGGATTGTGCAAGTGCAAGTGCAATCTCATGGTGCAATTAGCAGGGTGATTTAATTATTATTGTTGCATAGGTAGTTAAAATAGAATACGACCCCCTAATATAATTACTGAAGTAGATGTTGTGGTAGTTAACCTCTTAACGTGCGTGCTTGATCAGTTACGGTGAGATATATAGAATATTCTCGGAGCTAAAAGTTGACCATTGATAAATCATCACAATATAAGATAAAGTTTACTGAGTATTTAATTAATTATGTGAATTACCCGTAACGTTCTCATTTGGACGATTCTATATATTAAGACCGCTCTTTTCTTCATTTGTTTTTACTTCAAATCGTTACACTCATCCTAGTAAATATATTAAGTTCTTGCCGCACCTTAATTACCTCAGCATTGTTGACAATAAATATCCGTCTTTAAATAAGTTATTTAGATATTGTAGCTTATGAAGCTTATCTATTTAAAAATCATAAATTTTGTTTTTTGAAAAAGAAAAAATTTATTTATTCATGAACCTTAATGCTGATAAACACAAGAAGTGTTTATGCATAGCAACTTACAACAAAACAAGTTCTCAAAAATCATAAATAAAAGAGAAAAATCAACAAATAGCATTAGAACATTGCACATGTAAAATCTAATAACTAATATGAACGGATATTGAGATTTAAATTGAATTAAATGTTACAAATTATTCTTTTATTATATTACTTTATTTAACAAATGGTATCATATACTCCCTCCGGTCCATTAAAAGCTTCCTAAGGAGCCACTTTATCTTAGTTTAAAAAAAATTAATTAAATATTAGCCTGTGAGTGGTAGTATATTGATAAAGTTGTAATTGGGTGATTAAAGTAAGTGAGAGAGTGAATAGAATGATGATAAAGTAGGAAAGATAAATAATAAAGAATTAGATAGTGGGATACAAACTTTACTTTTTTGGGTTAGGAAGTTTCTAACGAAACATCAAAAAAGAAAAATTATGAAATTTTTAATGGAACGGAGGGAGTATGTAATAAGTCAAGCTCTAAAACTAAAATAAGAATTGAGGGAGACAAATGGGTGGGTTTGGAAAAGTTACAAGATAATGGGAGGCATGTTAGAAGAGGGGCTACATATGGACCCACGTTAAGCACCGGTTTACGGCGTTTGAGCAGGTTGGCTGCCCTTCAGCCGGTGGAAACAGTACTACATACTCCATAATAATTTATTTTTCTCCATTTTCTCTTTTATTTACAAGTAATTAAACATTTTTCGTAGACATCTTGAAGTTGAAGTTAACACTTTTTCTTCATTTATTCAAGAATTTACTCTAATATATTGAGAAAAAGTTAAATTTTTCTTAAAGGTTGGGACTTGGGAGTAAAAACATAGAATGGAATTGATGTACATCATTATTTTTCTTACAACATTATGCTCTATATATTTTGACTTAATAGATATACCGTTACCATAAGAGTACGTGTTATTTAACTGCAAGGTTGGAGAAATGATAGAGAAACTGAAATATAAAATACAAGTCAATTATAGATCCCGGTCTTATCTCGGTGTTCATTTTATCATGTAGATGGAACCCACTGCTAAATGAAATGATCAATGTAAGACCGGTCAATTTTCTAGTTGTATATAACAACTTGAGGACACTGGAGAGTATCTTGTGGATATACTTGTTAGTAAAGAAGGAAAAATACTAAATAATCTCGCTCGGATATATACTTTGATATAAAATAACAAATAGGTCGAGATCAAACTATATATATATATATATTGTTACACTAGAAGCTACGTCACACGCTATGCATGTGAAGTAGCGTATTCTAGTCTTGCTCTATGGTTTGCTAAGTATTCTCGATCTAGACTATGTTTTGCTAAATTCTATGCAGTGTGGAGAGAGACCTGTTATTGCTCAATTTCGTCGTTCTCAGTACAATTCTGCCATAAACTATGAAAACTTACACGGTCTTATCCAAAACAGTACTTATTTTACTAAGAAGATCGTTGTTCTATACATACTCGTTAAAAAATGTTTAAATATTACCTACATATAATCAATTGGGTATGTCATACTACACAAAGTATCAAACCAAAATAAGAGTTTTTTTTTTTTTAAGAATTTGGAATTTATCAACGAAGTGCAACAACTCCAAGCACAGGTGCCCAGAGTCCATGTACAATCACAAAGAAGATCAAGATCCCCAGTAGTCTGGACCTTTTAATGAAGAACCAAATTACATGGGACAAAAAGCAAAAAACATGAACCTCTCATCAGTAATACAAACTTCAAGTATTAAAAGCACTGAGAATCCTCAACCAAGCTCCTTAAAGTTCCACTCACTCCCAAACAGTATACCAATACCAGGCAGGGGAGAGTACATGTAATTAACACCCCGGATTTTCCAGAGATGATACTATGCATATAAGTAACATTACAACTGATAATATACAAAAGATTGAGTATCAAATACAAAATTCGAAGAAGTTAACATACAATACATCTCGTCGTATGATACGATAAACCCATTGCACCAATAATTACGATAAGGTAGACTTATTGATTCATCAGCGGAAGCTTCTTCTTGCGTTCACTGATCCTAACTCGATGGCACACCACCAATTCCACCGCAAACCGGTTCGTCTGAAATATTTTAGGAAAATGGGGTGAGCTAAACGAGCCCAGTGGGTACGGGGTGGGGTTTTATTTTAAGAAAATATGTTTTCCTTTATTTTTGAAAAATATGATATTTAAAGAAGTTATCGGTTTAAAGGGAATGTTAATTGATACAGTATTACCTGTAAACCACGAGGTTGGTCAAACTTATTATTATTATATATATTTTATATCACGCTTATCAGTTATCAATCCAAAACCCGAATTTAAATTCCAGAATTTCCAAAATAATAGAAGTGATTGATTATCACAGTTGTTGTCCTTGCAAATTATTCGATTATTAATTATCGACGGAATTAGTCCTCTAGAGGTGGTCCCTACGGACTCAAGAGGTGGCTCCCACCAAATTTTGTGGCGTAGCACTTTGTTCCGCATGGCACTTAGCGACTATTTCAATAATCGTTATTCAGAGATGGCTCCTACAGACTCAAGAGGTGGCTCCCACCGCATTGTCGGTGTAGCACTGTGTTCTGCATGGCACTTAGCGACTTTAGGTTTTTATCGTATAAAAGAATCTCTTTCATCTCGATTTAGTTTCCCTTTTTGGTGTGATCTCAATCGTTCATTAAATCATTACACGCGTTGTGGGTCAGTCCTCTAGAGGTAGCCCCTACATACTCGAGAGGTGGCTCCCATCGCGATATGCGATGTAGCACTTCGTTCCGCATGGCACTTACAACTGCCCGGTTTGGAATGGATCAGTCCTCTAGAGGTGGCCCCTACGGACTCGAGAGGTGGCACCCACCGCGATATGCGATGTAGCACTTCATTCCGCATGGCACTTACAACTGTCCAATGGTGGCTTAATTATGTAGGAACGGTCCTCTAGAGGTGGACCCTACGAACTCGAGAGTTGGCTCCCACCGCGATATCGCGACGTAGCACTTCGTTTCACATGGCACTTACAACTGTCCTAAAGTTCAACATGGACTCTTTTTACTCGAGGTTGCCACCCTCATTTGGTTCTCTTTTTACGCGAGGTTGCCACCCTCGTTTGTACTCTTTTTAACGAGGTTGCCACCCTCGGTTATTATTATAATCATTATTTTATTCGTAACACTTCCCTTTTATTGACAACAGTTAAATTTAGTGGAAATACTTTCATAGAGGAGTGACAATCCAAATTGCCTCCTCGTATAATTTCATTCTCCATTTGGGGAAGGTTAACCCCTAGGGTCAAATCGCTTCCAAAATACTTCATTTACTCGTTTCAAGTCAGCTATAAATGTTTAGTTAAGTCCTTGAAGTTATTCGTATGATGAACTCCAAATTTAAGTTCGGTTTGTAAAATCCTGATTCTGGCAGTTTGATAGTCCTTCATTGTAAAATACATTTCAGTAGTCTAACCTTCTTAATTCTGGTGTTTCTAATTTTTATATTCTAGCTTACTGTGTTTTCTATTCAAAACATACTTTTGAGTCTAAAACACCTTTATATTCTATCACCTAGGAATTTTCTACCTAAACTGCTCATGCAGTGAGCAATGATGGAGCAATATTCACAAAATATTTTATACAATTTCAAATATCATAATTCTTGCTGGGAAATCTCAACATCTCATGCATCTTTCATTTTTCAGAGATTAAAGACAATTTTATCATTTTGAAGAAGCAATATTGGGGTTTTACTAACAGTTCTCTGTTTTGTCAACATTGTAAATGTTGAATCTTTCACAAATTTTAGTTAATTTATGAAAATCCATTTTAACCCCATTCCAAATCTCAGAGATGAAAGATAATGTTGTACATGTCTAGTTAAATTAGAAACTACAACAAAAGAATGAAACTATTTATTTTGTATTTTACAAACACAGGGCAGATTGCTTACGGGATTTGGGGATTTTCAAGATTTGAGCTTATTCTACTTCAAAATCAACATGCAATCCATTAGATGAGTTACCCAATTGATTGTGAGGCCATATTACTCAATTATGTTAGTTTTGAAGAGAATAATCATCAAAATTTTATCAAAAACATGTGCATGCATCAACATTAAAAACTAGTTTTAGAAGAACATTTTTAACCCACCTTAACACTTTTCTTTTTAGAGTTTTGGATCAATTCCTTCTCCACTTCAAACTTTGCTTGACAAATTGAATTCCTAGAAAGTTTTGAATGGACTAAGATGTGTTAGTGTGGAAGGCAATTTAGATTATGGAATAAAATTGAAAGGAAGAAGAGTGAGTGGGATTTATTACCTTCTAACTTCTTTGATTGTGCTTTGATCATAAATTGAGTTGTGTTATTAGCTTTCTCAAGTTGAGAGGATAAGGAATATGTATTTGCATGTCAGAAATGGTGGAGGATAAGTGGGGATTTGAAGCTTAAAGAGGTTTGGCTATGGAGGTTTATCAATGGAGGTTTGAAGTGTTGGAGAATGAGAGAGTGAATGAGGAAGAAGATGACTATTGTAGGTATTATATTGACTTAGTCAACAAGATTCACTTAGTCAACTAGACTATTAGTTTCTTCTTACTTATGTTACTTTAAGTACAAATAAGAACTAACTTGCTCATAGGTGATTTACTTGCTCGGTTGTGTTCGATTTTTTTAGTAATGTTAATTTGGTTAGCGTTTTAGTTTTTGGTCCTTCGGAAAAGTAGTTTGGTAAGGTGTCGAGAAGCTTATTCGATCAAGGTAAAATTTGTTGATATTGAACGGATGAGCATCGCCTCGTCTCCAGGTTACATCGGCTCTTCGTGGTGTCCCCGAATGTGAGATTTCATCGACCTTAAATTTCATTAAAGCCTCATACGCGATGAACGTCTTCATTAAAACATTTAATGTATCTCTCCAAATGGCCCGTCTAAGAATTTTTATCAATTAACTTATTTTCATTATTTAATAAACTATTTAACTATTTTTTTAGGGGTCTTACAGTACATGTTCCCAAAAACTCAACATACACGGATTCTGCAAATCAGAAAGATTTCAGAAAACAGCACACCACAACTTCTTGGCCCCGGACTGAAACTGTAGCTCCCAATCTGTGAAGTTATACGTGTAGATGGAATACCATCTTTTTTTTTAACCATGACCAGGTGTGGAACTTCAACTTCTCAAAAATCTCAACATGTGAAATATCGCCACCTCTAAAAATAACCTAATTTCTTGTTTGGCAAATAAACCACATCACTCCTTGCCACACTACAAAAAATCTGGCCTGTAGCGACGGATAGATCCGTCGCTACAGTTATCTATCCGCCCGGCTGCGGCGGATAGAAAATCCGTCGCCTCGAGTCATGGCGACGAATAACAATCCGTCGTCGATTCGCGATTGAATGACAGATTGACCAATTTTTTTTTAAAATTGATAATGGGGCACGGATAGATTCTATCCGTCGCTTCACGCGACGGATGATAGATCTATCCGTCCCATTTCTATTTTTTTAAAAAATAAAATCCGTTGAATTTTTATATTCAGATACGGATTAATTGTATCAATTTGTATTCAGACGAGATATTAATTTGTATTCAGATACGGGATTAATTTGTATTCAATTTTTATATTCATCCAATTTGTATTAAATGCAGTGTGGTGGTGGGAGGAGAAAGGTGCGGTGGTGGCGGTGCGGTGGTGGCAGTGGTGAGGGGTGGTGGTGCGGTGGTGGTGGGAGGAGGAAAGGTGGTGGTGGTGGTGGTGGAGGAGATGGTGGTGGTGGTGGTGGGAGGAGAGAGGTGGTGGTGGTGGTGGAGATGGGGGGGGTGGGAGGAGAGAGGTGGTGGTGGTGGTGGTGATGGTGGTGGTGCGGTGGTGGTGGGAGGAGAGAGGTGGTGGTGGTGGTGGTGGAGATGGTGGTGGTGGGAGGAGAGAGGTGGTGGTGGTGGTGGTGGTGGAGATGGTGGTGGTGCGGTGGTGGTGGGAGGAGAGAGGTGGTGGTGGTGGTGGTGGTGGTGGAGATGGTGATGGAGGAGGATGGTGGTGGAGGAGGTGGTGGTGGAGGATGGTGGTGGAAGGAGAAAGGTGGTGGTGGGAGGAGGAGGAGAGGAGAAATGGAGGTGAAGTGGTGAAGGAAAGGAGGTAGTCGAGGAGATATATGGTTTTTTTTTAGGCTTTTAGCGACGGATAGATCTAGATCTATCCGTCGCTAAATTTTTTTTTTTTTTTTTAAATCTTGGTCAACGCTCTGTAGCGACGGATAAGTTTTATCTGTCAAGAACGGCGACGGATAGAATCCGCCTGCTTAGCGATCCGTCTTGTCGCCTTTCCGTCATTCTGCAGAATTCTTGTAGTGCCAGAAGACTTGGCAAGTTTTGCTTGCTCTAGACGGAATGATCTTATACCAGGCTAACACGCTCCCATGTGCATCATCTGAAACAGGTAGTATTACATCCAACCATAATTATACCTTTTTCCATACCAAGAAGCAAAATTACACTTGAATAATAAATGCACAATTCATTTCTCCTCCTTCACATCACATAATTTGCACCACACGACTTCCTCCGTGTGAATAAGATTGTGTTTCTTCAAGTTCGTTAGAGTTTGAATCATATTTTGTATCAACTTTCACAAGAAAGCATTGATTTTCAAGTGAATCCAGTTGTTCGCGGCGTCCACTCCATGTGTTGATCAAACCTGTTCTTTTTCTGACAGCAGTTCATAACCTGACTTAACTGTATATTTCTGTTCCAAAGTCCTCTACCACATCCAGCAATCTGGTGTCTATGAAAACTTGTATGACCTGTTTAACAAATGGCAAGCTCAATAATTAGCTCCTCACACTCAAAGAGTCCATGCCTCCATGACCAGAGGCCTACACAGCCAAATAATAAGAGTAGTAAGCAGTAACACAAATAAGATACCACAAATGTAATTGTACATTAAATGTCTAATTAGACAAAGTTTGGCACAACAAGCATCAGATACATGTAAACAAGTTCATCCCCATCAACACACATCGTGCTGGAAATCTGAAACCCACATAATAGTTTCACTGACATCCACGATAGAGCAAACTAACCTAGTCACAAACCAAATATAGTTGCAGCCTTCTTAGCTTCACATTTAACTGTTGAATTGAATTTATTCGAAACCCCGAACTCTTTTTCGAACCCGCACCACCATCCAACTTAAATTCCTCTTTGCATTGCCAAATGCTTCAGCTAATTCAAGTAGTAAAAAAGTACTTGTTGATTGGACAGGGAACATGAAATTTTCAAAGTTTCAGCTAATTCAGGTAGTAAAAAGTAGCAATATACCTGTAGAGACTTGTAACCCTGTCAGTTGCACCTTCAACGGCATCTCCCAAACACATACATCTTTAATATGAAAGCATATTTCTTTAGAAGATTAACTTATCATTTTTTGAGAATACCAAGAAAAGGTTTCCATCATATTTTATATAAACTCAGTCCCTTACAAAAGAATCTTCATCCCAGATCCATCTCTTCCAGGAAAAGAAAGAATCTAAACATAACAGAGAACAAGCATAAAACCCACCAGGCGCATACACTCTTCGAGCTCAGACCATTCCACGGTGCTTCATTCTCACCCGCCCAATGCCAGGAAAAGAAAGAATCCAAACATAACAGAGAACAAGCATAAAACCCACCAGGCATTCTCATAAATAATTTCAATAAGAAAGAATCCAATCCACCAGAACCCAAAACATAACAGAGAACAAGCAGAAAACACACCAGGTTATTTGTCTATTATGAAAATCCTCAAATTGTAGGAGATTCCGATTAGGAAAATTCACAGGTAAGATGTCTGCTCTTTAATTGCAGCCATCTTTCCTGTGAATTTGACAATCGAGAACGCTCTTGAGTCTTTTTCTTGGGACATTTTCAAGGAAATTAGGGATCGAGGAAATTAGGGATCGGAGGTGATTGTCGACGATAATGGAAGAGACGGCCTTAAGAAGAAGAAGAAGAAGAAGAAGAAGAAGAAAGACGATAATGGAAGAGAAGAAGAAGAAAGAGACAACTGTAGAAGAAGAAGAAAGACGATAATGGAAGAGGAAGAGACGGCCTTGAGAAGAAGAAGAAAGACACAACTGTTGTCGAAGACGAAGAACTTGAGATGAAGAAGAAGAAGAAGAAGAGAGACGATAATGGAAGAGAAGAAAAAGAGAGACAATTGCATATGAAGAAGAAGAAAGAATGTAGGTGGAAGACACGCTCTCTATGTCTTCTTATATGAGTCTGGGCCTTCTCATCATTTTAGTTGGGTTTTTTTACTGTTTTTGGCGAAATTGAGCAAAAATCGGGAGAAACAATTGATTTCCCCACTCGCCTTTTATTGGGTTATATCATTACTTTGAATATAGGGAGTATATACGAAAATAAATTTCATTTGTGAATTCTGCTTATATTGGGCTTTAATTGTAATTAACTTATGAACCAAGATACATAATTTTAGCCTAGCTAGTCATGGTCTTAAAACCTTTTCTTTAATTCTTTCTTAATAATGGTGAAAACCCACGGCCGCTATCCTTCGGGTACGCGCTAGGTAAATTCCACAGACTCACATAATACCTTTAAACCACGTAATTCAAGTTACATGTAATTTTTTTTAATGTAAACACTTGATACAATTAACCATGAATTACACCGATTAAATCATTTTAGATATTTATAAACTAGGTTAACTACCTATTTCATTTTCCTTCCATCATGTATTTAAGATCCTAGTTATTATTTGGATATACCCACATATGGAGAGAGCATGGAAATACAACTATCTAGATCCACTTATATCATTTTAATGATTCATACTAGACGAACTCTTGACTTGAAATTTAATAATCTTGACATTCTAGATGATGATGATGGTCATTTTCTCTCAATATAGGGATAATTATACCAAACCCCCCCAAATTAAATATATAGGGGTCACTTCCCTTTTATTTTCAATAATAAAACTATAGGACAAGTTTCATAAATCAATTAGTATATTTTAGCCCAAAAGTCAACCCTAATATCCTACGAAGCGGACAATTAGTGACATGTATATTCTAGGAAATAATTTTCCTTATTTTAATAGTCAGATTTTAATTACAATTAAGCCCTCTTACTTATTTCTTATCAAATAAACCCATATTTCTTTTTTCCTTTTTAGCTTCAGTAAAAAATAAATTGCCCTTGAACCCTTTTAATATCTTTTTTCATAAACCCATACAATATATCATTCCATTAGTGTAGATGATAATTAATGGAGCTTAAAAAATAAGATTCAAATGCACTCATTGGTGGAGATGATTGGACTCAAATGGACCCATTCATACTCAAATTGAATCTCAATTCAAACTCCATTAACGGAGAGCTTGAACTGCTCCGACTAATAACTATGGAGCTTAACAACTCCATTAACGGAGTTGTTCAAGTTCCATTAATGGAGCTTGAACAACATCGTCAAAGGAGCTAAACAACTCCTTGTTCTGTCTCCATTACTAGAGCCCAATCCGGTCTCCAACCATGGAGCTTCAAACTCCATAAACGGTGAAAAAAAAAAAAAGGATTTGGCAAACAATGTTTTGGCAGTGAAGAAGAAGATGAAGAATAATTAAAGAAGAAAAACTTTGATGCCGAAGAAGATGAAAATGAAAGAGTAAAATTATTTTTATTTGTCCAAGTTTAGTTTTTTATAAGCAAATACATGTCACCTTTATACTCAGCAATTAAGTAGTACTTTTAGTCTTTAGTATGTTTTTAGCATGGAAACTGTAAAAGAGTAACCTTACAAACTGATAGATTGGTCACTTGTATTAGTGTTACTTTTGAATAGCATGTAAGAATCTAATACAATAGATCAACTGCGGAAGAGTTGTGACCAAGAGGACAAGTCACTGAAGACTCAGAATGGTTGTACAATCCTGCTGAGAAAGAAGACTTTTTCTCAGTAAGTGAAATTTCTCAGTGACACATTTGGTCAAGTGAAAATCTAAATGACATAGTAAATTGACTAAGTCACTCACTAAAGATACTACCCACTGAATGATTAAGTTCTTGAAAAGCAATGTAAATATCCGTTGTGAGAAAAAGATAATGCGGTACATTTTGCTAGAAAACAAAATAGTACTCACTGCAAAAAAAACAAGACTGCTGGGGGAGTACAAGACAAAGT
Organism: Plantago major; assembly: GCA_026545765.1. NCBI lineage: Eukaryota > Viridiplantae > Streptophyta > Magnoliopsida > Lamiales > Plantaginaceae > Plantago > Plantago major. The sequence goes on from CM048843.1 coordinate 72,687,421, forward strand.
CTTTGTATATAAAATAGTACAAGTTAACTCAAATGTTTTGAATTGTTACAAACAGATACATTTCAAACGGAACTATTTTTCACTATAAATAGGAACACTTAGAACTTGAGAAACCACATAACCAAGAACTCTTCACACTTGCTATTGCGATAAAAAAAACAGTCACGTCTTTCTTTCTTTCTTTCTTCACAAGAGTTCTTTCTTCTAAACAAGAACAAGTCTTGTTCTTCAGAAGCAATATACCAAGTCTTTGAAACATAAGAACTTTGGTTGAGTTTCTTGATCGATCATTGAAAAGAAACTGAAACATTGTTACTAGCAAGAGATCGATGTCTTGTCAAACCACACTTAAACACCAAACAAGCGTTTTAAGGAAGAAGGGAGGAATTACTTAGTTTGAGAAACGAAGGAAAATCCCTTGGAAAGAGCCGGAGTACTTGGCTTGGAAAGTCAAATAAAAAGTTTAAGGTTACTAAGTTGGAAACTTAGGGTAAAATGAACTTAGCTAAGGATATGATTTTGTACCGGAACTGAACTTTCTGTCTTAGTCAATTCCAATCCTGCGAAAGGGCGAAGTGGAATAGTTGAAAGATTACGCCACCTTCAGATACCACTATAAATTAGTGTATTTACTTAATGCAATTTACTTTCAACAACTTATCTAACAACTTATCTGTCTACATGTTAAAGTATTTGCTCTCTGAAATCACTCACTCAACACTTAATCTGTAAAAGGCTTCAGCTCTCTGAAAGATAAGTATCAACAGTTACTTGTACCTACTGAGAAATTTGTTTTATAAATTTTTTTTAGTCTATTCACACCCCCCCTCCAGACTTAAACCTTGTTATCTAAGGACCAACAATTTTGGTTCAATTGTAAAATTTTATAAACTTGACTGGGTTAATGTGAAAATTTCCACGTGGAAATGCATTTTATGGGTGTTCGACAAAAAACCTAAATTTTGGGCTTAAATTTATGGGGAGATATCTTTTTACTACCTTATTAGCGTCTCTAATTACACAATAAACCTCCATAGATTAACAATTACGTTTTGGTCCAAAATCTCATTTTTGTGCTCACCAAAAGATTAAACCAAACAGACCTTAAGTAAAAAATTAAAAATTAGATCTTATATCATTTTAAATTATTATTTAAAAAAATCAAATTGGACACTTTCTGGCAGACTCCGCCAATAATGTTTGTTTCATTAGTTTAAGCATCACCGATGTTAATTTCACTAGTTTCAGCACCAAATGTGTTAGTTTCAAAAGTTAGTTTCAACATTAACGATGTTAGTTTCACTAACATTATAATGGACATGTGTGTAAGTTTCAACATTAAGTATTAATTTCAATGTTGATTTAATTGGTTTCATGTGAAAGCAAGCTGTAGTTTCATTGGTAAAAAAATAAAAATGAAACTTTATATCATTTTAAATTATTATTAAAAAAATTAAATTGGAGGCTTTCTGGCGGAGCTTCTATTAATGGAGGATGCGCCATTAATGGCAAAGCCTCTGCTCCACCAATTTTATTATTTTTTTAATTGTTTTTAAAGAAACTTTAAGGCATGTTTGGTTTCTTTTGGAAAATGAGTTTGGTCAACCATAAAATGGACGTAAATGTAATTGTTTGTCATTAGTTGTTTCTAATCCGTAATTTTCAGTCTATAGGGGTTAATTTTGAAAACGCCCTTCATAGGAGGGTATGAAAAGGTAATAATCTCTAAATTTATTGTTCAAATCAGAGATACCAAGTGTTTTTACCAACATTATCAGGGGACATACATTAATTCATCCCTCCATCTATGATTCATTTTGAGGCTTGTTTTCTTAGTGTGCGTGTGTGAGTGTTTTTAGAAGGTTGTGGTTTGTAATGTGGATTGCGAGCATATCTTATGCTCTTTGTACTTTACTAAAGATCATCAATAAATTTCTTTTGCCGATTAAAAACAGATTCATAATGTTTGTTTGAATCTTTCCTTAGTCTTTCCAATAGGTGGTCTATCCGGATACGTACTCTTAAGGCTATGTGCGCACTTGTATTTAAACTTAGAATATGTAAATTAAATTGAGACAGTTAACATAAATGTTAAAGATTTTTACTAAACATGATAATATCTAGGGTGTACGTCGGCATATACGAGCGTTTTTCTTTCATCAAAAGTCTAACCAACTTGCTTATGGCGGGTTGTCAATATTTCCAACCATGTAAGATGGATTTTTTCCAAATCACGACGAGTCAGGTAGTATTTAACGCAGGTTGATGGCGGTTTATACACGTAGAAAAATGAACAGGACTTGAGTTCACTTATTCTGAGCCACAATTGATTGGAGAAAGTTCAAAACAGTTGTGTGGAACTTTGCAACTAGGTAGGAAAATGGTCAAGACACACACACACATATATATAACATAGACAAGAAGAGTGTTAGCTCAAAATGATGCCGCAACTTTTTCAATGTGAGAGTTGGCGCAATAAAATAACATACCAACGATAAGCATAAGCTGGAAGAGGAAACAAATTACAACAAGTTTATGTACATCTTAATTAACATGAGGATGAAAATACGATAAAAATTGAATTTGAATTGCACACTAAAAATAACATAGTAGCATCCATGGTGTAATACTAAATTATTTAGACATGCTTAATATATTAAATATAATACTATACAGATATGCCGTCCGGGTCGGGTGGGTGGCGGTTTGCACACGCTCCAAACTGCCAAACACCCGACCAAAAATTCAACCTTAACCGTAATATTAATCGACAAGTGTGATTACGCGATGTGAGATTTTGCATTCGGAACGGACATATACTTGTTTTTGCCCTCCCGCTAATAGTACCATATTGTCCTTGCTTGAAGTTAAACCTCTCCATATGACCGTATGTACCATAGTCCATTCTATATTTCTATATACCACATTTGACTAGTGTGAATTTAAAATAATTATACACATATGAGATCATTAGATGGTACAACTTGCTATAAAATTTAATATAGCAGTCAATAATTTGATAGGGTTAAATCCAAGAAAAAGCGGTGGCTAAGTTAATTATCTACCATGTTGGACGGAAGCATGGCGAGCGAGGAGTAAATTGATTTGGGTTGGGAACCGAGGGCGGATCCAGCCCATGGCATTGGTGGGCTCTAGTCCGGGTGTCCGGAAAAAGATTCAAAAAAGAAAAATAAAATTATTATGTATAGATATTTTAGGCTCTGTTCTCTTCGTTTAAACATAAAAGAACTGAACTGAATGGATCTGAACTGAACTGAATTGTAGTATAAAATATAACTACACATAACTGGACTGAACTGAATGGATCTGAACTGAATGAGTTTTCAGATGAAGAGAACAGAGCCTTAGTCAATAAATATAAAGTTATTATTACTCTATTTAGCATAACTAGTTGAAAAGCTAGCTAGTATATGATTAACTAGCTGGTAGCTGATCATGTAGCTGATAAACTAGCTGATCAAGTAGTTGATTAACAAGTTGATAAATTAACTGATTTTAATATAGGTGTTTAGCAAATTAGCTGGTAAGCTAGTTGGTATTTTGTAAAATGACATATAATGACATTACTCTTTTTTTTATTTAATTTTAAATTTTCTCATCGTATTATTAGTCTATATTTTTTTTAAATAATAGTACATCACATTTTATTCTAATACTATATACTCAATGTACTTTTTGCCGCCACTTTAATAACATCATTAAAAATTATCAGAAGTTGAAAGAAACTTTCGTGAGCATTCTAACTTAATAAGAAAAGAAAAAATCGATAATGATTGTATAGTATACATGTGTGCATTTCAAAGAAAGACGGGTGAATTAAAATAAACAAATATAATAACGAGTGAATTATTTTATTTAATTTTATGTCAGGGACATTTGTGGAATGAAAAGATAAGAAGGAGCTTTTATTTTATTTTATTCAACCAGTTAGCTGAAAAGTCAGCCGATCAGCTAGTTGATTTAAGAAGCTGCTCGTTCACGTAACGATCGTTTTATTAGTTAGGCTTTGTTCTTTTCAAATTTGAAATTCTTGAATCGAATCGAATCGAATCGAATCAATGGAATCGAATCGAATCGAATCAAATCAAACGAATCAAGAAATTACATTTGTCCCATTTTTTAATAATAATGAATACTACATCCGGTCCATTAATAAATTCGTAAGGAGACTTTTTTATGGACGTTGACTGTAATTACTCGCAAATTACATGACAAAAGAATATAATAAAATTATATTATAAAAATAAATTAAGTATATTTGACTAACATAACTTTGTTTTATACTTTTTTGTGCGTAATTTGCAAGTAATTTACGATTTAAGTTCGAGAAAAAAATTCTCCTTAGAAAAATCGATTGTTAGTGTAATATAGCGTCCGAGGAAGATAACATGGAAACTAATACGGAGGAATAAATGCCATTTCTCAATATTTGTGATAGTGTCGTTTTGGTTCGACTTTAGTTTGGTTTAACTTGTTTTGGAGTTTTTGGGAGTCATTTGAAAGACTTGTAGAGTTTGGTTTGACTTTAATTTGGTATAACTTGTTTTTTATTTATTAAGTTTGAGAAAAAACTCAACGTATGCTTCTGAGTTTACTTCTATTGTTCTAATATCTTCCAATAAAAGAACATGTCGATTTTTTGTTAGAGATGTACGTCTGAAAAGTATGTGAACCAGTTTGAATGGTACTCGGAGTTCTGTAGTTTCTTATCTTAACTCAACTTTTACGGTAGAAAAGAAGGGTAATTCGAATCGTAACTATACCTTTTATTTCATTGATCTACTAAAAGTCGTGTTAAAAAGAAAGAAAGAAAAAGGTTGAAAATATCTCAATTGGATAAATTTTCTTATTTTCCTCGTACAAAAGATGGGTTGTGTAAATAAATGATAAAATAATAATAATAATAATAATAATAATAATAATAATAATAATAATAATAATAATAATATGAATTTAATGAACTTAAGAGAGTCGAATCAAGAGAGTGAATCAAGACGAAATGAATCGAATCGAATCGAATCGAATGGAATCGAATCGAATCGAATGAAGCCAATAAAAGAATGTTTAATAGTCAAAGAAGTTCTTGGAGCTGAAAAACTAGCTAAAAATGCACCTCAATGGTAATAACTTCTTAAACTTTTATCCCTCGGTTCCAATAACCCAAGTACCATTCCAACTAGTACCGCATGTTTACTTTCATTTTCTTTTCTTAACCGTTGATCTTTTTCGATGAGTTCTTTTCTTGAATTTGATGGTTTTTCATTTTTTCCCTTTATGAAATAGTTTTATTCTTTTTATTTTATAGTCTAAGAGCAGCAATTGTAACACACTCTTGTAATGAACATCGTGATGCTAAGAAAATCCAAATCATATGGGTTTTTCCCATATAATACAATTTTTCTTCTTACTTTCTCTTGTAAATTATGATTCTTTCTATTCATTATTTTCTTTTCACTTTATGGTTTAAAAATATTTGTAATCTTCCTCTTCTTTCCTTTTCTTGTAAGATGTTATTATTTCTCTCCTTATGTTTATTTTTACGTGTACAATTTAATTCACTTTTGTTATTTGACATATTTGTAAATTGTTTTTTCTCTTATTTTTCTTATCACTAGTTAATGGCCCGTCGATACTCGACGGGGCATGAAAAAAAATTAAAATAAAAAATGAATAAATGTATATAATAATAACATGTCGAAGTTGAGAAACATATAATAATTGAAAGGTGATAAAATGCATGATCTAATCGCTTTAACATTCCATCAGAAGTCACCCCTACATGTAGAAAAGTGCATAATATAAATTAGTGAAATTGAACAAAACCATGTATATAAAATACAAATAAAAGATAAAATCAACTTATAACTTGCCGAACACTTCTTTATAAATTACGTTTGTTGTCGTGTCATACGTATTACCCTCTACGTCGCAAATTACTACGTTCAAGCCCTTCTCGGACGGCATTATTACTGCCATTAACAGTACGACAGTACATCCATGAACGATCGTGATTCATTGGATGATTACATAACCTGACACATCTGAATTTATTGGATCGTACTCCCTCCGTCCCGCAGAACTTCATACATTTGCCATTTTTAGCCGTCCCACAAAACTTCATACATTACCAAAAAAGGAAGCTACCCCACACCCAACAAATAATAAACAATCTCAACTTTACACTCAAATTACACATTTTGCCACTAAAAGTACACTTTTTTCCACCTTTTCTATATTCTATCATTACTTTAACTTTTCGCATAAAACTGCGCGCTAACCCTAATGTATGAAGTTCTCCGGGACGGAGGGAGTATTGAATTTCAACTCAATTCCAATTCATGGCTATAATTGCATTGTTAATTATAATACGTTCCAAATTTCATGAATTATATGCATTTTACATTTAAAGTTTTTTTCATGCAATTTTTTTATATTCCCATTAAAATTACCAAATTATAAATTAAAAGCATTTCAATTATACGAATTATAAATTATAAATTACGAATTATCAAATTTTTATACGAATTACCAATTTATATTCCCATCGAATGATACGAATTACCAATTTTTTTTATACGAATTACCAATTTTTATATGAATTACCAATTCATGTATTATATTCCCATTACAATTACCAATTTTTTATACGAATTATAAATTATAAATTACATGCATTTTACGAATTATACGAGCCAATTATACTACAACCACTAAAATCACTAAATTTAAATGGTCTCCAAATACTCAACCAAATCCTACAAACATCAATATACTACAACCACTAATCCTAATACGTATACGAAAACATCAAACTAAATACCGTACATACTTACAAACATCATACTAACAAATCAATTTCACAATAAATCAATCAATTGCACCACTACTTAATATAAGCTATATTAGCTAGTAGATGAGTTTAAAAACATACAATTAATCGAAATTAGCAAAAATTCCAAATTTAGAAAAGTAAGGGTTTTAGACTAATACCTTTAATTACGAGAAAAATAGTCGAAGAAGGATGAAATTGAAGGGCCACCCGAGTTCCTTGTTGAACGAGCTTCGAAAAAACTCCAAGATTGACTGGAATGGTGGAGTTTTGGTCCGACTGAACAAATGGCGAAAATGGAGATTCGGAGAAGAAGAAAAGAGAAACAGAGAAGAAATGGGGAAGAAGAAGCTACTACCTGTTATTTCAGTCGGTTTTAGCGGTTTAATTTTTTTTATTTTTGTTCTTTTAACGACGGATAATCTATCCGTCGTTAATTTCCTATTTTCCTTTTTTTTTTTTAAAGTCAATAAAGACTTAACGACGGATAATCTATCCGTCACTATTTAGCGACGGATAGAAATATCCGTTGCTATTTAGCGACGGATAACTATCCGTCGCTAAAATCACCGATCCGTATCTGTCGCCCCTTTCTGTCGCTAATTTGAAGAATTCTTGTAGTGTCGTCTCATGAATCTCAGTTGTTAACGTACCAGCTTAAAAAACACAAAACACACTTTACAGAATATAAAGAAAGATACAAATTACTCAAATCAAAATTACCATAAGTCAAACAAACATTTAGTTACTTGCAATCGCATGTTCTTTGTAAGTCTGAGGACCTCACACGAATCCCAAATTTTGGATGAGCATATTGTTGCATCAAGAATGTCATATCTAGACCCTCCCGCAACCACTGGCGATATTTGTCTAAAGTCTCCGCCAATTACAATAACCAAACCCCCGAATGGTGTGGCTGGTCGATAAATAAAATCTCCCAAACTCCTATCAAGCATTTCAAAATAATGCATATTGGTCACTGTAACCCCGTCCCATATAAATAACCTTCGTTTCCTTGAGTAGACAGGTTGCATCAGGATCAGGCTTAATCTTACTGCATACCGAGTCTAAATAGATCTTCAATGGTATATCGAATCTTGATTAAGCAGTTCGCACCCTTGAAAGCATCAATGATATGATACCTAAGGAATCCATTGGGAGAACTATATCTCTTCTAGCTCTCAAAATGAAGAATAAAGTCCTCCAAATATAATATCTCCTATAGAATCAATAATGATTGTAATAATGACGTCCTGCTAAGTATGAATTGATGACCTTCATTCTCCCTATCTTGTATCCGGACAGCTAAGAACTCCCTTAAAATAATATTTGACATCTTACTCACAATACTTATCTGAATATCGATATACCATCCGTCTTCTCCATGGACGAAAAGTAGTGGATATTGAAAAATAAGGTAGCATCGAAGAAACTCAGTTATGTGCTTCAAGTACCCATTTCTCATCTGATCAACTATAATATGATTTTTTTGCATGTAAGTTATCGACATCACCCTCTACTATAGCAGTGACTTCTGATGCAGTAAGCAAATTGTAGGTTCGCCCATCCCCTGGCGTCTTGCAATAAGTTGAAGACCTACCTCACGGACATTATCAAAGGAGATGCGATTTCTGGCCATTTTGTATACTTTTGCATGTGAAGATTACTCTTCCACCATAGTTTTGATCAATGTCGCAGTAGCAGTTTTCACACCAGCATCATTGGTTTGGCCTTACCATAATAATAAAATAAATTATTTACCGTCGAATATCTATAATTCTAATGGATACTAAATGATGTATAACGAATAATTTGTTTGAAATAAAATATGTGAAAGATACATAAAATTTAGTGTATAGATTTAAAGAAACGAACCCGAGAGCATTGATCATGTTGTCAATTCCGTGTTCAGTGTCATATATGCAACGTTGGGCGAATTTTTGGAGTTTATCATTCGTTGGGCAAGAGTGAGCCAATCTTGTGATCATTTTAGCCACCTATCTTAAAGCAATAAGGACCTTTTCGTTTATTGATTTCCTTGTCTATTTTCCATCCATTGAAGTAAATGTGAAGATGCTATTGTATGCACGGATGATAGAATAGTTATATGAATTGAGTACCTACTGGGTAAACAACTAATACATGTAGAATATATTTTCAGAATAGTATAGTTTTGAACCTTCCACTCATTCAAATTTATTCCATCTTGTGGAGTCTGATCTTGAGACTATAAACGGTTATTCGATTTAGACTATTTGTTCTCCATCGAGAGTTGGTTATATTTGAAAACTCCCAATGGAGAACAAATAGTCTAAATCGAATAACTGCTTACAATTATGAGTCGCATTTCACAACTAAAAGTAACAGTTGAGAATATAGGAAACATTTCAACATCTAGGTTTTGTTTGAAATCAAATACTATCTCCGCCGAGCTTGCTTTATCCGTCAATTTTTCCGTCAACGCCATAAACTTCGTCTGCGAATTACTCATAAATAATGTTGGTAAAAAATTCAAAAACTCATATTATTAAATATTACATTTTAAATTTTCATTATATATTTTTCAAAAATATATTAGAAGTATCATATGTGAGTAAATCAAACTCAAAAATTGAACGATGTTGACCAGAACGATGTAATTCAAAGCGGAGAATAAAGTCCTCCAAATATAATATCTCCTCTAGAATCAATAATGATTGTAATAATGTTCTCCTGCTAAGTATGAGTTAATGACCTTCGTTCTCCCTATATTGTATCCGAAAAGCTAAGAACTCCTTTAGAATAAGATTTGGCATCTTACTCACAATACTTATATGAATATCGATATACCATCATTCTTCTCCATGGACGAAAAGTAATGGATATTGAAAAATAAGGTAGCATCGAAGAAACTCAGTTATGTGCTTCAAGTCCCCATTCCTCATCTGATCAACCACAATATGATATTTTGCATGTAAGTTATCGACATCATCCTCTACTATAGAAGTTACTTCTGATGCAGTAAGCAAATTGTAAGTTCGTCCATCCCCTGGTGTCTTGCAATAAGTTGAAGGCCTACCTCACGGGCATTATCAAGGGAGATACGATCTTTGTCCATCTTGTATACTTTTTCAAATGTAACCAATTCCAAGCAAGAACTATGCATGTTTATCACATAAAATAAAGCTTACAATCATGCGTCCCATTTCACAACTAAAAGTAACAATTGAGATTTGAGAATATAGGAAACATTTCAACATCTAGGTGTTGTTTGAAAACAAATATGTAATTGAAAAATAGTTCGAAAGATTGATCATGAAAAAATCAAAAATATAATTAGAGCATAGCGACTACTAATGGACAAAAATACAAAATTCTACATCAAATGCCTCAGTTTCTTCTATAATGAAAAAAGATGCAAATCTATAATATGTAGACTTAAGGGATTTAATCACCAAAGAGAAATGCCCTTTAATTAATTACTACATGTTGCCACTCAGAATTTCGAACCAATTCAGTAACTAATTTGCAAGTTAAACCTTCCGCACTTTCTAGAGAAAACTATAAGACACAAATTGGCCCGGTTGATCCCTATAGCAACAACACTAATACCGCCCCTATGTTGACTCTACGTACTCAACCGTAGCATCAAAATTAGCTAATATGATACCAAGATCAAGCGGCAACCGATCTGCTGCCACAGTTGGCTATGCAACACCTAAAGATCTTTTACCAACTTTACTTATTTTATCCTTAAAATAATGTATTAATAATCTAATAAAGTTAATTTTCAATCATAACAAACTCAATATATATAAATTGAAATTTATGGGTCATATACAAATAGACCCCCTGTAAGATTGTCCAATTACCCCAGATTCATACCCGATGTTTGAACAATTACATTCACACCCAAAATTGTTGACCAACATTAAAGTTTCATTTTTGAGGAAAAAGAAAAGATAAAATAAATAGTAAAACAAAACTTAATGGAAAATAAAATTACAATTGTAAGTTTTATTACAGTAGAGCCCCCCCTTACGTTTTAAACTTAACAAAATATACGCAATTAATTATAAATTTTGTTCATATTATCATCCAAAAACATATTTAAAATCAACCCTCAAATTATTCGAAAATTCAACAAACTTCCACATTTAATTGTTTAGAAAAACATTTAAAAAAATGTCTGGAGCTCCGGCCAGAGCTTCCATCTTCCATGGAAGCTCTGTTCGGAGCTTCCATAGAAGCTCCAAACGGAGCTTCAATTTTTATTAAATTAAAATAAAAATTAAAAAACAGAAAAAACAGTTAAAGAAGATGTAGGAGAAGAGCTTCCATGGAAACTCGAATTGAGCTTCCATGGAAGCGCAGACAGAGCTTCATGTCCATGGAAGCTAATCAATTCGAGCTTCCATGGACATGAAGCTCTCTCGAAGCTTCCATGGAAGCTCAATTTCGAGCAACCATGGTGGTTCGTGGTGGTGGACCGGTGATGAAGATTCCATGGTATTTGTGTATGGTAGTGGTGAAGAGGGTGGAGCCGTGGAGGAGATGGTGGTGGAAGTGGAGGTGAGGAGTTTTGGAGAAGAAGGAAAAATGGGGGTTTAATATATGAAGTAATGAAATATTTAAATGGAATGATTAAAAAGAAATGACAAATAGAAAAGGAAAATAAAGGTAATGGTAAAATAAAATAAAAATAGGGAATTTTTGACTTTTTGGGTTTATATGTAATTACTTTGAAAACGTAAGGACAGATTTTGTAATTGTTCAAAAAGCGGGTATCAATTTGCAAAGTGGCCATCTTGGAGGGGTGGGTTTTGTAAATATTTGTGAAATTTATATTCAAAATGTTTCATATATAGTGAGTATATAAGATAGAACGTAATATTTGAATAAAATAAATAATGAGTAAAAAGTAGAAAACGTGTGAGAATTCACGTAAATGCTGATAAGATGATGGTTTTTATTTAATCCAATACGTTACTTTATTGCTAAATTTTTAAGTGTACATTTGTAATTTGTAATTGTATATCTAAATAAATATTGATTACTTCGATAAATGGAGGGAGTATTAAGTATTTAATAAATGCTCTATTTTTTAAATTTTATTATTTCAATTTATATCATTTATTAAACCTACATAATGTTTAATTTAATATATAAATAATTTAATTAATTAATAAAATATTAAAGTTTGGTGTCTATGGATTCGTCTTGTCGCGGTGAATCTATATATACGTTCAAAATATTTTTCGGAGATTTGTAGATAAATATATATAATATTAAATAAAAATTATATATGGATTCAACATACTAAAATTAAATCATTTGAGTTATATGGTACACTACATCTTAAATACTTAAAATGTTCCACCACCAACATACTAAATTTAAAATTATGACAACCAATCAAAATACATTTGGAAAAAAACTGACCAATAGGAATGCTCGATAGTGCCACGTCAGCATGACACATGACTATACTTGGAGGGCTTGAAAATGTCTTCTTTTCATATAGATATAGATTTTGAGTAAGTTTTCTAAGAAACACCCTTTAGATAGAGATATAAAACCTAAGTTTCTATATATTACATATTGACCCCAAACAAAAACTACTTTCTAAATACTACCCAACTAAGGGCCAACTACTAAATTGAGAAACTGGATCCATATATAAATGTTATAACCCGAAAAAACACACAAGTTGCCGTCATAAATGTTCAAAACAGCTCATACGAAAATTCTCTCTCTAAAAACTCTCCACCAAAACAGTTCCGATCAAGCCGGTTTCTGATCGGAAATCGCTCCGAAAACTGTCAACTGAGAAGATCTGAGCTAGAAACCTTCATCTGGAGCTGGAACAAAGGTAAGATCTGATTTCGAACGTTTGTTTTGAGATTTCTGATTGTTTTTCATCGTTCTTCATGTTACGTTGATGCACTATTTTTCATCATGTTTACGTCGATTTTAATTGAAATTTTTTATCGTTATTATTCATAGATGCCGGAATCGGCTTCAGACTCTGCAACTACATACATTGATGATCCTACAGTGATTCAAACCACAGGTCCATGTTCTCTTCCAATACTGCTATGATTTCAGCCTTTTTGTTCTGTAAAAATTATACTACGAACTCGATGTGAAGTTGTTACAGACATAATATAATCACTATGTTCTCACTATGATCTGTAATATAATCACTATGTTCTCTGTCACTACTGCTATGATCTCTATTATTATCACTATGTTCTCTGCCTCTAGTATTATGATCTCTATCATAATTGTTATGTTCTCTGCATCTAATGCTATGATCTCTATTATAATTTCTATGTTCTCTGCCACTAATGCTATGATCTGTATTTTTCATTGCTATGTTCTATGCCTATAGTATTATGATCTCTATCGTAATTACTATGTTGTCTGCATCTAATGCTATGATCTCTGTTATAATTTCAATATTCTCTGCCACTAATGCTATGATCTGTATTTGTCATTGCTATGTTCTCTACCTCTAGTATTATAATCTCTATCATAATTGCTATGTTCTCTGCATCTAATGCTATGATCTCTGTTATAAGAGAGTGTTTGAGGGAGGATTCAACACTCCCACCACTGATGAGGGCTGCAAACATTGTAGCTCGTCTAGAGCTGATTGAACTTCGCCACCCTTAACGTCTGATGTGGGCTTCTCAGTTGAGAAACCAGCTTGTCAACCTCCATTCAATGGGAGGTGGTAGAGGTGGTTCTTTTGAGAACCTCTACATGACTGAAGCTATCAAGTTTGTGGAGGGAATGCAGCGGTTGTATTCTTATATTTTTTCTGTTTTCAATCTATGAAATAATTCAGCATTTAGTAGAATGCTTTTATCAATAAAAGATTATGTTTTTCTTAATCACTGTGTTTGTGTTCTTTTTATTTATATTGAGTTCATACGGTATAATACTGAAATCATACAGGATAACAATGAGATCATAGCTTCTTATATTGAGATCATAATTCGGAACAAAAGTATCACAACAGACATAACACTGAGAACATAATGTATAATAATGATATCATATAGAATAACAATGAGATCCTAGTTCTGAACAAAAGTATCACTGCAGATATAACACTGAGATCATAGCGTATAATAATGAGATCATAGTGTATAACACTGAGATCATAGGTACTTATATTGAGATCATAATCCATAAAATTGAAGAAAGAGAATAATTCTCCTTAGCGGGATTTGCAGCCCTCATCAGTGGTGGGAGTACATAATCCTCCTTAGCAGGATTTGCTATGTCTTTACTACCCTTCACAGGCACCCCAACAAGCTGTGACTCCCCCCTCCTACCGGGCTTTACCTTAAGCCGCTCATCATCAGGCTTGAAAATATTATTCTTGTTGCCCCTAGTCCTCTTAACATTCTTTGCATCAGGCACTAATGAAAAAAGAGAAAGGGAAAAGAGACATAAGACATAAAGAACAAAAAAACTACTCTGTTCAACAAAAACTATGTTCTCAAAGAATACAAGGTATGATTACAACATAAACAACTATGTTCTCAAGCAAAAAAATAAATCTATGATCTCAACATACACAACTATGTTCTCATCCAAAGACACTATGTTCTCAAGAAAACAGTCTATGATCTCAACATAAACAACTATGTTCCCAAGCAAAACATCCTATGATCTCAACATAAACTACTATGTTCTCAACCAAAAAAACTATGATCTCAACAAAAACAAAGTTAACATCTCAATATAAAACATCTATGATCTCAACAGAACAATGACAACTATGTTCTGAAAAGCATAGATACTAACTATGTTTCACATAACACAACAAGCAAAAAAAACCACTATGTTCTCAACCAAACCAACTATGCTATAAATAAAATGCATATAGGCTAAGTGGTAGAGAATATGGATTACACTGCAAAAAAAAAAAAAAAAAATGTTCATATACGTAAACATAGTGGATATTGCTAAGAACATAGAGTATATTGGTGAGAAGATAGTGCATATACGTAAGATCATAGAAAATACAGTAAAGACCAAAACTCAAGGTAATATTGTAAAAAACAGAGCATAAAATGATTGTCAGGTTATGAATGAAAACATAAGACATATTCCAGAGAACATGGGCAATATGGTTGAGAACATAGCCATATATGAAAGAATTTAAAAACGTTGTATACCTTATTTTTTCATATCTAAGTTGATGATTGAGGTCGGATTTTGAATGAAAACATTGCTCAATTCATATGCAAGCATTATTACGCCTCACACTACAAAAAAAAAATTGCGAAAAAAAAAATCGAACAAAACCCTAGAACACAAAAAACTGAAAAACAAACGAAATCACACAACGATAACTATAACAAAACACTTACAAACAAGTTTCTAACAGATTTGAGCAGGAGAGCAGTAAGATCTCACTCTAAAGAGCAGTTGCATAAGAGAAAATGGGAGAGAACAGTAGTGACAGGTGAAGAAACTGTCTAAAAAGGAAGAAAGAAAAGAGCCTTATAAACCTGACCCGTGATGAAAGTGGTACTGACCTGGATCCGCAAGAGGATCCGCGAAAATAGGTTAAAAACACATATGTAATGGTAAATTGCAAAACATTCCCGTTTCTAGATAAATTAACTAAAGACCGTTTCTTATGAGACTTTGTGATCATTTTAGCATTCTTTATATCTTCTTCATATACACTTTAAACATTTACTTCTTACATTTTCCTTAAGACAATTTTAAAATTCATGATCTCTTTAATTCGATTTATAACTATTTACAAAAGATATACATTAAAACGTCAACATTAAAATTTTCTTGTTATTCAAAAATTCTTGCTTCCGAAATATATATATATATATATATATATATATATATATATATATATATATATATATATATAAAATTTAATTTTCAATTAGCCCAAGGTAAAAAAGTATTTAGGCGTGTCTGACACTATATTTACTCTATTACCTACTTTATTTTATTTATTTATTCAACATTGCAGTTTCTAAATTATTCTAATTATTATATTTCAGGTTAAAAATTGATGTCCAGGTCAGGGAAGTTGACTAGGGGGGAATATATTGAAGGTTTAATGCAAAAATGTATTTTATAGGTCACCATTGAAAGTTTGGTACTGTCTTCTTCTTTTTTGAGGTATGAAATTACTATCTTTGTGGTTAGGTGTTTGAAACATAGCAAGTCTTTAATTTCTTTTATCATACTTTCCAATTTATTTTTGTTTCTACTTTCTATTATATTACTACACATTTTACTCCCACTTTTTGGTTTACTTAAATTATATAATATTTTTTCTATTCAACTTATTACTCTTTTGGTTGGATGCTTTAATATTTTTTTTCTTCTACTTATATTACATCTATTAATATTATATTATATACTTGTCTCTCTTTATACTTTATCTTTTACATTATTTCCCCTATTTTTTGAAATGTCTAACTCCCACTTGATGAAAATTAAATCCGTCGCTAAATCCGTACCGACGGATAATAAGGCCGTCGCCTTTTTGCTCGTCATAAGCTCTTTAGAGATGGATAAATTATCCGCTCTAATTAGCGACGGATAAAATGGTTGACCGTTATTGCCCTTTTTGTGATGGATAAGTATCCGTTGCTAATTAGCGACGGATATTTTTTTTAAATGCATAAATCTGCAGATTTGGAGACGAGACGAGACGGATAAATATCCAGTTTTATCTAGGTTTATTGTATTTACCTACATATTATTTAGAGACGAGACGAGACAAGATGATACAATTTTATCTATAAAACTGGATATACAATAAATCGACAATATACAATATTGTATATACAATATACAATACAATATTCAATAATACAAAATTCAATATCCAATATTCAATAATACAATACAATATTCAATATCCAATATTCACAATAGGGAAATTTACATCTGACCCCCCTAATAAACACCTCTCACTCATCCAGGTCCTTAACATGTCAACAATTACATATTGATCCATTTTCTATTTTCAAAGTTTACCATCCAAACATGGCCTTATTATAAACCTTTGCATTTTCTAGTTTCCTTCTTCTTACCTTTCTTTTTATTTAACCATCACGACCCACCACCATCACCTCCTCCAACTTAAGGTAAATAGAAAAAAATTATGGACAGTGAAAGTAATTTTTTGGGACAATTTTTTAATAAAATGGAAGTTTATTAAAATAAAAATGAAAATTGTTGGGAATTTTAAAACACCTCCAATTGATATACCACTGAATGGCTCCGTATTTTCTGTATATTTATCAATGACTTTCAATATAAACCATAAACTCCAGTTGTTTTTTTTCGGATTTGCCAATTCATTTTCATGCGCCAGGATTAGTTACGTGTTGGCTTCCCGTTTAATCTCATAAATTAATTCTTTAAAAATAATAAAATCTATTAAACAATTCAAAAATGCCAGGAAGGACATGTGTGACATTCTGACTTAATCTGAAGAAAAAAAATATATTTTTTAATTTTCTAATTTAGAGCGGACATGTGTCATACTCTCATTTAACCTTAGAAAAATAAAAAAAAATCTAAAACAAATAAATAAAAGGAAATGAATAAAACCAAATGAAAAAGAAAGGTTTAAATTAAGGATGTGTTTGGCTCCAATATGAGTTTTGGACTGGTTTGTAGTTTATGTACAATTATATGAAATAATATGTTATTCTTTAAATGTCAGGGACCGCGATGTTATTAGGAAATTTATTGGGGGGGGGGGGGGCAAATGTAATTCACCCTATTCAATAATACTCCCTCCATTTCAGAGAAAGTGTTACATTTTGACTTTGATGACCGGTCAACTGTTTTCGAGTTTGACCACAAATTACTCATAAACGATAATAGTAAATAATTTAATAAAATCATATAATAAAAATTTAATTACTAAATTTTCATTATATAATTTTAATAATTTATTTATTAATATCGCTTAAGAGTAAATTGTGGTCAAACGCGAAGACAGTTGACCGCAGAGTAGTAAAATGTAATACTTTTTCTGAAATGGAGGGAGTACAATACAATATTCAATATTCAATAATACAATACAATATTCAATAATACAAAGAAGATCGATCTTCACGGATCTTGGTGGATCTTGACGAGATCTTGATGAATCAGACGAGATCTTGACAAATCGGACGGAGGGATGGAGGCAATGGTGTTGGTGTGGTGGTGGGAGGCGGTGGGAGGTAGGGAGGTGGTGGAAGGGTGGTAGTGGTGGTGGAAGTGGGGTGGTGGTGGAAGGGTGGTGGTGGCAGTGGTGGTGGTGCGGAGGTGGTGGGTGGTGGTGGGAGGAAGGAGAGATGGAATTGTGAGTGATGGAGGAAGAGGAATGGGTTAATATATTAAGGTTACTGCTGATATTAGCGATGGATAGGGCTATCCGTCGCTACATTTAGCGACGGATAGCCCTATCAGTCGCTATATCCTTTTTCTTTTTCTAATTATTTTGTCAACCTAAATTAGAGACGGATAGCTAATCCGTCTCTAATTACAGACGGATTAGCGACGGATTACAGAAAAGCTCAATCCGTCTCTAATTTATCGCTAATCAGTGCCGATTCGTCGCTAAATAGCGACGCTAGTTTCCGTCGCAATTCAACAGATTTCTTGTAGTGAAATCTTCGTAGTCGACTTTTTATAACACATATTACAGTGACATGACATAATCATCATTTGCTAAGATACTTAACTATGGTTTGAATTTGACGGATAAAATATGGTCCAGTCAAAACAAGGAATTAAAGGATTGGGCTTTAGTCTTTAAGAAAGTATTGTTTGTAAACTGGGTTAGAGTTAAGTTGCGTGCTTCCTAATTATTTCAAGTTATCGATTTTGAAAATCTCACATGGATATCGAATTGAGATATTAAAAGTATGGGGCTTTACCTTTTAAGGAAATATTGTCCGTAAACTGACTTAGAGTTAAGTTGCAATGAATTTACATTCCATGCTTCATGCCTCATAATTATTTTATGCTATCGATTTTGAAATCTCCCAAGGATATCAAATGGAGATCTAAAAGTGTGGGGCTTCACCTTTAAGGAAATACTGTTCGTAAACTGGGTTAGAGTTAAATTGCAATAAATTACGTTCAATGCGTCGTAATTATTTTACGTTATCGATTCTGAAAATCTCAAAAGGATATCGAATGGAATATTACTTGGTGCTTTAGTTTTTGAGGAAATACTGGTTGTAAACTAGGTTAGAGTTAAGTTATGGATAACTACATTCCGTCCGTGCTTCGTAATTATTTCAAGTTATCCGTTCTGAAAATCTCAAAAGTACGTCGAACTGAAACATCAAGTAAGATAAGATGCAACAATTAGAGTAAATATGATGAGATACAAACACTTAAAAGGTAGAATAATAACCCAAATACAAGTAAACAAAATCTCCAAAGTTTATCAAACATTGAATAAAAATCCTCTAATTTCATATAGGAAAAGGGTATTAAAATCCGTTTCCTTTCATCATTGATGAAATATCTACAAAACTATATAGAATAATAAATAAAAAAATAAAAAAAGAAAAGTAGAGAGAGAGAGAGAAAGAAAGATAGGGCAGTGGGACCTAGTAGAGGGTCATACGGCGGGTATCATCTCTTTCACTGGTATAAAAGTGGACTCTAGCAAACCAATTCTTCCTCAGAGAGAAGAGAAGAAGAAGAAGCCATTAACATTACCTTTCCTTTCTCTCTTTTAATTTGTCTAGAGATACACATTCAATGCATCTTTCCAACTAATCTTTTTCCACCTCCTCTCTTATATATATAAGTAAATTATATATCTTCATTCGATTGAAACTCAATATCAATACTTCTTCTTCTCTGTTCTGCGAGTAGCAGCTAGCCATGGGGATCAATAGTCTTGAGGATATCAAGAATGAGGCTGTTGATCTGGTATATACCTTTAACCCACCTTCTTTTTCTTCAAGATTCATGCTTTACTGTCAATTTTATGCCTAATCTTGATCTGGGATTCTGTTTTTGTGCTTCTTCTCTGTCTGGTTAATTCTTGCTTGAAATTAGACATTGATATGAGCCATTGCTGCTTGATTCAGACATTCTGTTATGTTAGAGCACAAATCAGAATTCTTTGTTGTTACTACGTTCTAATTTTTTACTGTGGTTAATTTTTTTTTATTTGGTAATTTTTTAAAGGTTTGTTTCATATGCCCATGTGAAGAAGATCATAAAAATAAATGCTTTACTTCCATGTTCTTGCTTTTGCTTTCTTTTTTGTAGCTTTCGAAACAACCCATTCTTCAATTTCTGATTGTTCTCCATCTTTGACCTTGCTAATTTTTTTTTTTTTTTATTTACTGAGAATGTGAAATTGATTTGTGTGGTAAAAATACTTAGATAAATACGGAGTACCGTACCGTAGAAAAAGATCATGGTCAAAGATTTGTGAGATTTGGAAAAGATGGAAGTAAATCAAATCAAGAGCGAGTAATCAATATGCCAGTGAACATGGCGTTATGACTGGAATTTAATGTGATTAACTTTTATAACCCGATAATTTAGGTAATACTCCCTCCATTTCAGAGAAAGTGGTACAACTTTTCGTTTCCGGCGTTTCACTAAAAGTGTTACAATTCCATTTATGAAAATTAGTTAAATAATAAAACTCCCTACCTTTCACTTTTATTATAATATGCCACTCAGTTAATATTTAATAATCAGGGGACCACTTGTACCTTTTAATTTTTATTAAAATTGGTGCAAATTCAAATTGTAACACTTTCTATGAAATGGAGGGATTATATCTTATCATAATTGTTAATAATAATAATAATTAAAATAAATGCATCGGATGCCAATAATTAAATCAATATACAACGTAGTTTCACATGGGTTTGTTTGGTTTGTGGTCCATTATTTGCATACCGAATAAAAAAATAATATAAAAAGGAACTAATAAATAAATTCAGTATTAAATTAATTACTTTTTGTTTTTTTAAAAGAAGTTTGGTTTATTACAAAGTGTTTTTGGGAAATTTGGCAAGGTACTTTATCCGTGGTACTTGATATTTGGTAGTTGCCTCGTAATTAGCGATTTGGGAAAACTAACTTTATTGAAACGGTTCTGACTATTTTGGCCCCTGAACTTTGACTATTACTACTGACAACCAATTTCTTTTTCCTTTTTTTCCATTTGAAACCGGTTTATAATGTTGTCTGATATTTTAACTATCCTTTATTCCACCCATAATCCGGAATTTATTTTTCATTTAGATTTTTATAGGAAAATCCTATTACTACATATATACATCCCAATTATTTCGCATACTAATCCAACGTTTAAACAACTTTTTGTAAAAGTAGAACTTTTTTAATACTCACACACGAATACCTGTGTATTAGTTTTAATGAGATAACAGTATAGATATAAAGAAAAATCACATCCATTTTCATGGTCAAATGTATCCGACACCCACCTTATTTATATTAATAAGATGTGTTTTTATGATTATTTAGAAAAAATAATTCTTTTGAAATTGTTACCTTGGTTTGGTGTCTAGGAACTTAATGTCAAAATAGAGTGGGTATTTTAATTTTACCAAGTATACGGTGAGTGAATTGCACGTGATAGTGACTAACAGAAAAGCGTCGCGTAAAGTTGAAAGAGTGGCAATTAGTTAGGAAACCAAGAGCCATTCTTCTCTGCGTATTTGAAGGAACAGCAACTGGGTGGGCCCCAATCACGGTTTGGATTCTAGAAAGTCAACTTTCTAATGGGCCTGGCCCACGTGAGTTTTCATGTGATATTACAGTTGAATCCACCTATTAAAGGTTCAACTAGATGCAAATTGATCTAATAATAGAAAATATAATCATATTAAACTGAATAGTCATCTTGTTGATTTTAAAATGGACCTAAGTATGAGATAATCATGTTTTGACACAATTTTCTTTTTTAATTTTTTCTGTTTGTGTGAAAAATAATTATCATAGTTTAGTTGACTTTAGTTACCCTAATAATGCTATTAAGTATCCTTCTTAGTGCTAATGTCACATCAAATCTCTACTTACACTTAGGATACTGAAAGTAAGTGGTTTTTTCTTTGGACAAGTGACATTAGATTTTCTTGGCAAGCATAAATAAACTAAACATCCACTGATTATGAATTGAATCTATATCTTTCAATTCTTGAAAAGTGATTCTCTGTTTTTTTTTTTTTTTTTTTTTTTTGTATTTTATTATTTTTAATCTATCTTCACAGTAATTTTACAGAACTCTAGTAAAACAGCATAGTTTACAACTTTCTTAACAGTTAATCAAAGTGAAAAAAATTGTGGATTTGCCTGTTCTGTCTTGAAACCAAGAACAATATGGGGTTTGATGATTGATAGTTTGATGATTTTCAAACCTTAATATGGTGAGGATAAATTATAATACAAAGTTTATTGCAGCTTTCAGTTTCACCAAATCTACATGCTTTTCAATAGAGCTTTTTGTGACCTAACATGTAAAATGAATGCTAGTGGTTATAACTTATACTCTTCAAGAAATCCTGTAAGAAGTCCATCATGTCAAGACAACAATGTTTCTGAATCTTGGATGTGAAACAGCGTAGTTCTTCATCACTCTAGTTGAAGTTAAGTACTATATCATTCAGTTTGTTTTGTCAATTAACCGTTTGTTTTCTTCTAAATAACAGGAAAAGGTTCCAATTGAGGAGGTCTTTGAGTCGTTGAAATGTAACCGGGAGGGGTTGAGTACCGAGGAGGGAACCAAGAGGCTTGAAATTTTCGGGCCAAACAAGCTAGAGGAGAAAAAGGTTCCGTTTCCAACCAAACCTGTCATAGTTTAACATAGTTAGAAGGCTATTTATGTTGCAGTGAGATTGATATTATTATTATTATCTTGGTGATACAGGAGAGCAAACTCCTCAAGTTCCTCGGGTTTATGTGGAACCCGCTCTCATGGGTCATGGAAGCTGCAGCTATCATGGCAATTGCGCTGGCTAACGGAGGAGGAAGGCCTCCGGATTGGCAAGACTTTGTCGGTATTGTCTGCCTGCTTGTTATCAACTCTACCATCAGTTTCATTGAAGAAAACAACGCTGGAAATGCGGCTGCAGCCCTTATGGCTGGTCTTGCCCCCAAGGCAAAGGTATATATATATATGTGTGTGTGTATATATATAGACCTTTTATCATGATGATTTTCTATGCATGGATCAAGCAAACCAAAACTCCGTTTTATTATATGCTTGCTTCTTCACTCTCTCGATCTCAATGCAATTAACATCAAAGAAGATTGCAACTCTCTTTCAAATCAGCAATTCAGAACTATCTACACTGATCACATTGTAAATATGTTTTCTGATTTAATTTTCATGATTACTTTGAACAGGTACTCCGAGATGGACGATGGAGTGAGCAGGATGCTGCAATTCTTGTTCCTGGAGATATTGTGAGCATTAAGCTTGGTAACGTCATCCCGGCTGATTGTCGTCTTCTTGAAGGTGATCCTTTAAAGGTTGATCAGTCTGCACTGACTGGAGAATCCCTTCCCGTGACAAAGAACAACTATGACGAAGTCTTCTCCGGTTCAACCTGCAAACAAGGTGAAATTGAAGCCGTTGTCATTGCCACTGGTGTCCACACTTTCTTTGGTAAAGCGGCACATCTTGTTGATAGCACAAACCAGGTGGGACACTTCCAGAAAGTTCTGACCGCAATTGGAAACTTCTGCATCTGCTCCATTGCTGTCGGTATGCTCGCTGAGATTGTTGTCATGTACCCGATTCAGCACAGGCCATACAGACAGGGCATAGACAATCTCCTTGTGCTTTTGATCGGAGGTATTCCCATTGCCATGCCGACTGTCTTGTCGGTTACCATGGCTATTGGTTCACACAGGCTGTCGCAGCAGGGTGCCATTACCAAGAGAATGACTGCCATTGAGGAATTGGCTGGTATGGATGTGTTGTGCAGTGACAAGACTGGAACTTTGACTCTTAACAAGTTGTCAGTCGATAAGAGCTTGATCGAAGTGTTTGCAAAGGGTGTGGAACCGGATCACGTTCTTCTTTTGGCTGCACGGGCTTCAAGAACTGAAAATCAAGATGCTATTGATGGTGCTATTGTTAACACACTTGCTGATCCTAAAGAGGTATATTGCATTCCGCTTGTTCCTAAATCCTACCATTTCCTTCTTCTTTCTACTTTATTAAGATTCTTGAAGTAATGGTAGAAAATAACATATTTATGGCACATGGCTTTGTAGGCAAGAGCTGGTATCAGGGAAGTTCATTTCTTCCCCTTCAACCCTGTGGACAAGAGGACTGCCATAACTTACATTGACAACAACGGGAACTGGCACAGAGCCAGCAAGGGAGCTCCCGAAGAGGTGATCATTATTTTCCCTGCTACTTCATACACAGAAAATGACGAAATCTTTTTTTTGAACACTCTTGATATACTGACTTCTAATCTATTTCACCTGTTTCATTGTATCAGATTTTGCATCTCTGCAAGTGCAAGGAAGACTTGAAGAAAAAGGTCCATGCTGTCATTGATAAATTCGCTGATCGTGGTCTTCGGTCACTGGCTGTTTGCAGACAGGAAGTGCCAGAGAAATCAAAGGATAGCGCAGGTGCACCATGGCAGTTTATCGGACTGTTGTCACTTTTCGACCCTCCTCGACACGATAGTGCTGAGACCATCCGCCGTGCCCTCAATCTTGGAGTAAATGTTAAGATGATTACTGGTATGTGAACTCACCCTAATAGACATTAATTAATATTTTCATCTTAATAGATGCCGCAACTAAGTTTCCATCTGTATTAGGTGATCAACTTGCCATTGCTAAGGAAACTGGACGTAGGCTTGGAATGGGAGTAAATATGTACCCCTCCGCTTCTTTACTTGGTAACCACAAGGACGAGTCTATTGCTGGGCTTCCTGTTGAAGAATTGATCGAGAAGGCTGATGGTTTTGCTGGAGTTTTCCCAGGTAATGTACCCTTCTGGCTTTTAGTCTGTTCCAATGTTCTTGTTATCTCAGAAATTTGAATCTCATTGATCTTCCGATTTGATTACAGAGCACAAATATGAAATTGTGAAGAAATTGCAAGAGAGGAAGCACATTGTTGGTATGACTGGAGATGGTGTGAATGATGCTCCTGCTCTCAAGAAAGCCGACATTGGTATCGCTGTTGACGATGCTACTGATGCCGCAAGAGGTGCTTCTGACATTGTGCTTACTGAACCCGGTCTTAGTGTCATTATTAGTGCAGTCTTGACCAGTAGAGCTATTTTCCAGAGAATGAAGAACTACACGGTTAGCCTTTTGCCTTCTTCCCAAAATCTTGATGTTCTACGTTTCTTGGTTGGTACTAATGTTTTTTCTTTTTAATCTAATCTTTAATAACAGATTTATGCCGTCTCCATCACCATCCGTATTGTGGTATGTTTAATCGTAATGTTTGGCATAATTCACAATCTAGTGGTTATCTACTATTTTCTGATTCTGATTGCTATAAATGTCATTTTTACAGTTTGGTTTCATGCTTATTGCTTTAATCTGGAGGTTCGATTTCTCTCCGTTCATGGTTTTGATCATTGCCATCCTCAACGACGGTATGATTATCTGAGATCTTTCTTCATTCCTGAGCTTCCTTAATAAAATATCTTGTTGGCGTAAGTTTGGAGTTGCAAACCTAAAAATCCTGGTTTATATAGGTACCATTATGACCATCTCAAAAGATAGAGTCAAGCCTTCTCCATTACCCGATAGCTGGAAATTGAAAGAAATCTTTGCCACCGGTGTTGCTCTTGGTGGTTATCTCGCATTGATGACTGTTATATTCTTCTGGCTGATGCACAAAACTGACTTTTTCCCTGTAAGAAAACTCGAAACTTTTTTCATCCTACTCATTTCTTATCGTGTCCCCAGGACGAAACTGACTAATTAACTCGATAATGCAGGACACTTTTGGAGTGAGAAACATTAGAGATAGTGAATACGAAATGATGGCTGCCCTATACTTGCAAGTGAGTATTGTGAGTCAGGCCCTTATTTTCGTGACCAGATCCCGCGGTTTTTCGTACTTCGAGCGCCCTGGAGCACTCCTGATGATTGCTTTCCTCATTGCTCAACTGGTAACTCTCTCTACGCCATTTGTTGAAAGCATACCTTGAAAATTTTGACTTGGTTACTCTGAGGTGCTTAAACTGATCATACTTGTTCCCTCTGTAGATTGCAACCATAATTGCTGTGTATGCTAACTGGGAATTCGCAAGAATTAAAGGATGCGGCTGGGGATGGGCTGGTGTGATCTGGCTCTTCAGCATTGTCTTCTACATTCCTCTAGATATCATGAAGTATGCCATTCGCTACATCCTAAGTGGAAAGGCATGGACTAACTTGTATGACAACAAGGTATGTAAATTACATGCTTATAACTCTTTGCGTATTTGTCTCTTTTGCATCTCGTGTCTTAACTCTGTTAACATTTGAAACAGACTGCATTTACATCCAAGAAGGATTTCGGAAAAGAGGAGAGAGAAGCTCAATGGGCTCTTGCTCAGAGGACCTTACATGGACTTCAGACTCAACAATCAGAAGGAACTTCTGGTATTTTCAATGAGAAGAGCAGCTACAGGGAACTTTCTGAAATCGCAGAACAAGCTAAGAGGAGAGCTGAAATTGCAAGGTAAGGAAAAACCTAACCTTCCCTCAAGATTCGTAATCTCAAACCTAATGTTTTCCTTTTAACCAAGTACTAATAGAAAGCATTTTTGTATTGTTTAGGCTCCGTGAGCTGCACACTCTCAAGGGTCATGTTGAGTCTGTCGTGAAGCTAAAGGGACTCGACATTGAGACTATCCAGCAGAACTACACTGTTTGAAGAAACCGAATCAAGTGATGAGTGCTTGATCCTCAAAAAGACCAAGAACTTTGTTTAGACAAGAGATAAAAAATTTGCTTGCTTGATAAAAGTACCGTCTCCGATAGTAATGGAGACGGCGATTCGCCACATTTTCTGAGTTGTTATACATTTTTATTTTTCTGATGTAACTGAGACTCTGAGAGAGTACTTGTAGAAAGTGTTTTAATTTAATCTCTGGCTCTTGTGAGAGTACACAGCTAATGACATGCTGTAATGCAGTTTTTCATCTCATATCTTTGCATTTTCAATGGTTGATCATAAAGCCCTTTTTTTGTAACTTGGTTTTTTCTTCTGGCATATTGAGTTCATTTCTTTGTACTTCACTGCTTGTGCTGAAACAATGCACAACTTAACTTGGTAACTTGGTTAGGTCCTGTGATGTTTTACGCACCATAACTTTATTTATTTTGAATATGAGCAAAGTAATTTCCAAGAAAAGTGGGGAAATTTTGATCTTCCTCGGTAATTTATTGAGAGTTGAGATTTGAGACACTCAAGTAAATAGAATACTGATAAGGTGCAAATATTCCCAAGCTAGATTTCTCAGTTTCTAGCTCATTAGCCTCGGTTCCTGAAAACAAAGGTAGAGTTCAGTTCTTTTTTATTCGGTTTACCTTAACAAACTAGTTTAGGACTTAAGGTTAGAGGTGTTATCTGGTAGTTTCTAAGACGCTTAAAAACCGCCCTACCAGATATTCAAGTTATGTGGATCATAGGGGCCATGTATTCCTTGGTCTGCCCGCATAAAGATGCCGTTATTATACTTAGTTGAATGTATACTATATATATTTGGAAATAACTCTATATCTATATGTTTTGCAATCTTAATTGAAAAAAGTTCAATTACAATACATACCTTTTGTCACTCAGAATCATAAATTTATAATCACACATTTAATTAAGAAAAAGTGTATTGCAAAATTTTTTTCGTTAGCTTTGTTTAATTAATAGAGATGATGAATGAATATATGTTTAGGATTTCATCTAATATTAGTTCCACTAATTATGTAGGATTCTTATAATAATATTTTCCAAAATACCAATACGAGTAACAAAAACATATCTTGATCCCACCAATTCAATAGTTATATTATTGTCATACTTATACTAATTAAACTCTCATCATTCATTGTTAACGCACGATTTTAAACTCTTGTTATTTCATTTCATTTCCTTTTCTTTTTAACTTTCCTTCTCTCGTTTTATATCTTCTAGTTTATGTATATGCATATTTACATGCAACTTTTATAGAAAAAGCAAAAAAATAAAATAAAAATTTGCATATGGGCTGGCCCGGCCCGGAACATTTATAAGTGAGCTAGGGGCCGGGCCGGCCCAGAATATATAAAAAAGCCCGGCCCGGCCTGTTTAAAAACTTGCCCGGACCAGCCGCACACTAAATGGAGCGGGCTTTGGCGGGTTGGCCCGGCCCGATTACCACCTCTACTTAAGGTAACTGAATAAACATATGTTCTCTTTATCTGAAAAACTATTAATTTCAGTTCAGATCAGTTTAAATTTACTTAGTTGTTTTTTATATTACAAATAAGTTAATCTTAAATCAGTGATGTTTAGATTAAAATAACAGAGCTTAAAGTTGAAGGGAGTCGGAAAAGAAGGAAAAAGAAAAAAGAACCGAGTAGCCTGCCAAGTGAACAGTGTAATAAATTGCCTAGATGAATGGCTTGTGACATTCAGACATAAAATCCATAATCCTATCTGCCTAATGAAAGAGTATTGTACAAGAGCATAAAAAAATGCTCCCAATTACAAGACGCCCTCATACTCCTTGGTTTTTTTCTTTTTTTTTAAAATTGTAAAATTTATTAATTCAAAATGTATACAAGAGCATAAGGAATGCTCTGCAATTACATCACCGCAACCATAATATATCCAGAACGAACCATCACAACCATGGGCAAAATCCATTGCCTAGGCCTCATACTCCTTGGTACTTATTGTTTCCGTATTCTGGTCAAAACTTCACACTTTATCAATTCATTGACAATTTGCATTCATTCTTTATTATTTTTATATTTAAATTATGCTAATCTTCTATTCCATTATTTTTTTGGACAAAGTTACAATATAAAAAGATTATCAAGAAGGGATGTAGTAGCATATAGATGTCCATCTTGCAAGTAGAAGTCCCTCAGTCTCGGTCAGGCTAGGCTCGGCCCATGCATTGGTTCAACCATACGCTTTCAGTTAAGGCTATTTGATCCACGAAGTCCGGTCACTCGGCCCATTTGATTAGGACAAAATGAATTCAGATATATTGGGACAAGAGCAGACCGGTGACTTTTCGAATCAATTGTGCGAAAAAAGAAAAATAGCATGAAGTTTTCCAGTTCAATTTACTTGCAAAGTTCCATTAATATTAATAATCAATAATGTAAATAATAACTGTTCAAGATCAACCTTGTCATTTAACTTTCTATACTAACCATTTTTAACCTCTGACCATAGATTATATTTAAAAAAATTATATTGAAATTCAATATTGATGAGGATTTTGTAAGCCTATAAATGATCATTCACTAACTAGAGCAGCATTTCAAT
The DNA here is from genome assembly GCA_026545765.1 of Plantago major. Taxonomy (NCBI): domain Eukaryota; kingdom Viridiplantae; phylum Streptophyta; class Magnoliopsida; order Lamiales; family Plantaginaceae; genus Plantago; species Plantago major. The sequence goes on from CM048843.1 coordinate 72,716,768, forward strand.
ACACAGAAGAGCAAATTAATATGAAGAATCAATCTCACACATTTTTCCTGTCATTTTTGCTGCTCTCTTTAATCCTGAATCACATCACCAATGCTCAATACCCTCACCTAACAACTGATTTCTACAAAAACACATGTCCTGAACTTGAGTCCATTGTTCGAACGGTAGTTCAAACAAAATTTCAACTCAATTTCGCGACTGCTTCGACCCTCCTGCGCCTCTTCTTCCTTGACTGCTTTATACGTGTAAGTTCGTTCTCCTTGCAAACTCTAAAATAATCGTTGATATATGTTGTTACTCATCAGAACACAAAGTATATATGGCACATTGTAGCCAGGACATGTACATATGGACTAGCTAGCTAGCCTAGATTACATGTGCTATATATGATAAAAATGATTGAATGATCTTGATGTATGAACCTAGCATTCGGTTTTTTTTTCCGCCTTCAGGGATGTGATGCATCTATCTTGCTGGAGACACCTGAAGGCAAAGCAGAGAAGGATAATCCGGTTAACAGTTTTCTCAGCCAAGAGGGGTTAGCTGCGATTGTCAAGGCTAAAGAGGCAGTGGAAAACAATCCTCACTGCAAGAACAAAGTCTCATGTGCTGATATACTAGCAGTGGCTTCCAGAGATGCCGTAAGCTTGGTATGTAATGTAACTCTATTTTTTCACATATTTAACTTTTAGAGTAAGTACTCAGAATCTCAGATAGCACAGACAACGACTATAAACGTGTCATTTCTGGCACCTGAGTGTGAAAGATTTGTTTTTTGTGGTATAGGCTGGAGGACCATATTATCAGGTAGAATTGGGAAGAAAAGATGGCAGAATTTTGACGAATGACAGTGTTGAAATTAGTCTTCCAGGTCCAGGATTTATCTTAGACCAGCTAATAAACATGTTCTCTAGGCATGGCCTTAACCTAATAGATTTGGTTGCTTTATCAGGTAACTACATAGTCAGTATTATACTGATATAATGTAATAGTACAGTTCTTATGAAGTTGTTCTCACATGGTGTTTCATAGGTGCACATAGCATTGGATTTTCTCGTTGCCGTGCATTCTCCGACCGTATCTATAACTTCAGCTCCTCCAGCGAAATAGATCCGACCCTCAATCCACAATATGCACAACAGCTCAAGAAAATATGTCCTCCAAATGCTGATTCAAGCATCAGAATCGACATGGATTCTGTTTCCCCAAGAAAATTCGACAATATATATTTCAAGAACCTTCAGAATGGGAAAGGCATGTTTACTTCAGATCAAGTACTCTTCACTGATCGTCGTTCCCAGGCCATGGTTAATCTCTTTGCATCGAACAATGTTGCTTTTGAACAATCGTTTGTGAAAGCAATGATTAAGTTGGGGAGAGTTGGAGTCTTGACAGGAAACCAGGGCGAAATCAGAACCAATTGCCTCAAGCCAAACTAGAAGAATTAGGCCATTTCTTTCCAATCGAATTCATTAGACAAAAGCCTGTGAATTCTGGTTATAAATAGATTTTCAGTATGCTAAAGCAGTCCTTCCAATTAATATCAACAAGTCAAAGTTAAACAGATGTGAATCATAGGAGCTATCTTTGAACAGAATCATCATGTTTTATTCAAGCTCGGATCTTGTAATAGCCAACGTGGTCGCGTATCTTCCTGATAAAGAGAGACGCTTGCACTGGTAACTATTGACCTGTGCTCACCGCATTCTTCACCATTAGGTACTTTTGTTGAAGAAGAACAAAGTTCCTTAAACTTATTCGGCTGATCAATATCGTTTAGTTCAGACAAGTGGCCTTTTGGTTTTTTCTTCCTCGTGCAATGCCCGATACTCAATGTTAATTCCACTTCCACTTCTGGTTCTTCATCAAATTTCGAGTCCTTTTGCTCCTCAATCACATGCAGACTTGATGTGGTGGCTTCGCTCGGCCTCTCAATGTCAAATCTGAGTGGCATTCTTGAGCTATCTCCTGAGCAGCTACCGCTCATTTCTCTAGGATCGTCTCTTGCACTAAATATCTGGAAAAAGTTTGTTTCCTGATGATTGCTCAAAATAGGAAAGCTGGCATTGTTCGTTGATGGTACTGAATCATTTTCGAGTTCGCGCATCAAATTCTTTTGACGACTGTATAACCGATGCAGCTCCTCAACCTGCAATAAGATCAGCTTACTAAGTGAATGCTTTCAAAAGATTAGGCAAAAAATTGGTTTAGACTTATTTTCAGCAGACTAGCTCATTTTTAAATTGCCATAATCTACTGTGCTCTGATATTTACGAGTTCCAGATAAACGCATCCGGGAAAACTTTTCAACAGGAACACGTGTGTGTCCCGAAAATTATGAGAAAAGCGCGATCATTTGAATAACTTTGTCAGTTCACAACTAACAGTCACAGACTCTGAACAAAGTCCGAATTACAGTGCAAGAAAATATTGTATGCAACTTAACTGACCTGATGCTTAAATATCTCTTCATGCATCAGGATCGTCCTCCTGACAAACTCGATTTTCTGCAATTCATGTGTCCTATCCATTGAATACGCCTCTTGTTCGGAACAAGACTGATGAAAGCTTAATGCAAGAGTACTTGTATGTGAAGCTCTATTCAATGGACTGATAAGACTTTGAAGTTTGGTTGTCATGCCTGAAAGACAAGACATTGTGGCCACTTAGATTTCAACAAATCTAACCAACTTCTTTTTCTCAAAAACCAAAATAATTGAGGCTGTCAATTGTCAAAAGCAACAAGACCCAAATCTAAAGAAAACCATATGGAGTGCTTAACTGATAGATAAAAGAATGAAGAAAAGACTAATAATTGGTACCAAATTTTGACAATTATGTAAGCCCAAAAGTGATAGAATTCCATTTCATCTAAAAACTCAAGCTCGAACTTATAAATAGGTGTGAACTTATCCACTTATATTAATTAATTCATCTAACAACACTCCCCTCACTCGTGGGCTCATTTCAACCTCTTTCATCTCATCAACAAGCTCGAACTTATAGAGAGTTGTGGAATCTAGTTATTTATATTAATACTCCAATACTTCCCCACTCGTGACCAATTTCAATCTCTTTGGAGAGCCCATTCGAGTGAAAATTTAATATGGGGCGGAGATTGTTTCCGTGGATATTTGAACCCAGGTTGGACGTGAGCCTTTGACTATAATATCACGATAGAATTCCATCTCATCTAAAAACTCAAGTTCGAACTTATAAAAAGGTGTATAACTAATCTAATTATATTAATTCATCTAACACAAAACGCATGACATAGAGATAACAATGTTAATTATCTTGTCTTATGAAAAGCCAACTATTCACCATTAAGATTCATTTCCAATTAAGCTTTGTTTCAGACTTTACACGCAGATAATGTATTAAAACCAGTGTTTATCTTAACAAGCATAAACATACACACAAGGTTTGAAGTTGTTGTCACAAAACCAAAAAGTCAATTAAAGTGGCTTGATATTCTCTTCTTTCATCTTATGGCCAAAACTACATTAGACACTTCATGTCATGATTCATGATTAGATCTAACTTGCTGCTTCTTGATGTTGACAATTTATTCAATTATCTTAACATGTTTCAATAGTGGATATACATTGCCAAACATGCCTTCTGATACTGTTCATTTCTTTCAGCTCAACCTTCAAATTTTGCTATGTTAGTTTGTCTGATCTTGTAAAAAATGATCTATTCTAAGCATGAATCAAGGTTTGCAGAGAGGAAAGAAACAAAACTGAGACAAAATGGAGCTACAGAGAACATGTGTAGTAAAACAATAACATTTGCATCACATAACTCATAAGAACAGCAGAACGGAGCACGAACAGAACGAGAATCCGTACCTGGAACCGAAGACAGAAATGAATCTCATTGAATGTCTTCTTCTTGTTTACATGAGCTCCAACAGAACTTTTCAAGAAAACCGAACCCCACAAAAGAAACGGCTGAGTAGCACGTAAAATACGAATCCAAATGGCACGTAAACGTGTAGTTCGGACAGAACAGAGAAAGAACTGAAGACCAGATTAAGTCCAGCTAGCTAGTAGCTTGTTGCCAGGTCAAGAGAATACAAAGTCTACTCTCCTAATTATTATGTGTCTTGGAGAGACAATATATCAGAAATGAATCTGTGGAAATAAAGAATGTCAATCACAATCTTCTTCATACAAGGCCTAATGCAATAGTAATAAAAAATGCAAAACAATGATATTCTGATTGGACAATAAACAACTTATCAATCTGAGGTAAACAATAAACTAAAGACTTAATCATGGAGTTATAAAACAATTAAGAGCTAGGTGACAGGCTGTGAGCATGTGTTGTTGTTGTTGTTGTGTTTGAGAATTTGAGAAAGAAGGATATACATATACATATACATATGATGAGCACTTAGTTAGCTGTTGCAAGATAATAGAATAGTTTCATGTGTTGGTCTTTAGTTGAGTTTGGTTTGTTTAATAATCAATCAAACTGGTGCATTTTGTATTTAGGAAGATCAAATGAATTAGGAAGATTGGAACCCCACATGAGTTAGCTAGCAAGGTAGAGAATCATATCATATGATATCATAGTTTAGTATATAGTATAGTACTATAGTATATTAAGATATGTTTAAATCAATCAATGTACATGTACAATTATTCAAGTACAACATGGTTTTTCCTAAACTTCAGCCGATGTACCCTTGTGACCTTAATATTCCTGGCAGTTCTTTGCAGGCCACATATGATATGAATGAGTATGACCCCCCTTATCAATGCCAATTACCCTTGTATACAGTACATTTTGTACTACTGCTATCATAATTTGGTATGGTAATTCGTAAATAGTATCTGATTTTTACCAACTGTAATTAATTGCTACCAGCTTCAAAGAATCCGAGTTGATCAGGCATAAAGGGTCAGCTCCTCGATGAGGTATCACCCGCAAGTCCAAACAGTATTTATGATGCTATGGAAGACCAACGACCAAGGAAGGTCCACTAGGTCCATTGATAGCCGCCACGTCATCAACTAGGCTCATTTGAGTGATATATCATATTTATGGCCAAACATAGTTCGTTTATAAGATTTAAGGTAACCACACTATTACTAGTTGCTCGAGGCATCCCCTCGAGCAAACTATTTTGAAACACTACTCGACTTGTTCAGAGCAAGCCGGTTAAAGGATCTAATCTGTTGTCTTTCCCGTTTGATAGGTACCAGTACTACTGGAAAGATTGGATCTTCCTATGGAGTTAAACAAAATTTGACATCATCAACATCAAGTGTTATTTGTTCATGATATTATTGTGACGACGACAAATTTGACATCATCAACATCAAGTGTTATTTGTTCATGATATTATTGTGACGACGACAGGGTGAATAAATCAATCATTGGATATCTAGATATGGTGAGCGATAACCAACTTTCGAATTCAGTAACAGTGAATAACGTGTAACGCCCCAAACTAGAATGAGTAATAATTTCATTAGTTCGAAAAGCGCGAAAGTATTTTTAGGGTGATTATGCTAATTTTTATGTATGTATTAAAGTCATTTCTCTTAATTTTGGGTGTATAACCTCTGATACTCCAAGAATAGGGAAATGGGTTAGACTCTTTTACCAGCTTGATGTGTGTAAATGTGATTCAACAATCAAGTAATATGGTTGGGGGTAATAAATGTGCACTTCATAAATGAACTTGACATTGTATTTGCAGATTGAAAAGACTGAATTAGGGGACAAGTCCCCGTTATGTCAGAGATCCTATGAGCTGGTCTACTATACTAATACTAAGGGTCACCAAAGGGCTTATCCTCGACAGAGCTCCGAGTCTCGAATGTTAGAGCTTTAACTTGAGAAAGTTTTATTGTGACTTTTGCACGGCTGGCGAATAACCCCTTAGATGCATCCCTTGAGGGTGAAGGGATCCCTCAAAGAGTTTTTCCATGTGGGTAAATTGGTAAATTCGTCTTTTGGTAAGTCGTTATAGCATGAGGCTCCATGAACGTCCTATTCGACAGTAGGGCTTAGTACCTCAATGAGTACACAACCATAACATTTTACACCGTATCACAGGGTATTTTATTTCTTCTAGTTTGGCATGATTTCAAAGTATGTTTTAATGTTTCTAAGAGGTCAAGGGACCCTTATAGATAAAGGCATAAGCCATTAAACAGTACAGCATGATTTACATTTACAAGCCTGGAAGCATATAATGAGAAACAAAAACTTTATTCAAAGATGGTGACACATGAGATTTTTTGCCTGGTTCACCTAACATTTTTATGGTGCAAAGCAAAATGAAATAAATTTGAATTGAGCGTAAAGAGATGGATCTTTATATTTCCTTATCTCATGATAATTCTTGACTCATGACTCTTCATAGAATCATGTCCTTGGGTTCTTGGATGTACTATGTGGTCATGGAATAGAGACTATCACCCTGATGCCAACAACCATCATTGCACTTCAGGGAATCACGCATACTGTCGGTGTCCAAGAACCACACATATTTAAATCAAATTCAACTAGTGATGTTAACGAGTTGATCATCAGATAACTCCACTAGAGCTTGAGTTTGATCGAGTTAACTTTAAACTTGGCTTGTTAAGTAAGCGAGTCTAAAATGCTCAAAAAAAAAAAAAAAAAAAGTAAGCGAGTCTAAAATGGTACTCGAGTTAACAAGCTCGATAAATAATATAAAATGTATCTAAAATTAATATCTTATAATCCCATAAATTAACTAAAATAATGAGTCTTGTTGAATGAATCTAACTCGATTTGTTACTTAAACGAGCACAGGTAAAGTTCATGCTCGACTCCATTGCCTTAATTGGACGATTTAAGTACTAACCTTAACAGATTGAGACGAATACTTGTTCAGATTTCGACTGACTCGCATGCATGACATCCCTAACTTCAGACTACGTAACAATCCTTCATAATTCACTTCAATTCAATTTCATACATTAGTTATTTGATGATATATATACTCCATCCGCCCCTTAGAAGCCGTCTATTTTTCTGTTCATGCACTGAAATTAAAGAGAGTAAGGCTCTGTTCTCCCCGTCTGAACAGAACAGAACAGAACTTAACTTAACTTAACTTAATTGAATTGATCTGAATTGAATTGTAGTATAAGAAATAAATAAGCAGAGCTGAATCGAATCGAATCGAATCTAATCAATCGAATCAAATAATGAGTTTTAGAATAAAAGATGTTCTAATATTGTAACACTATATAGTACATGTGGGGTTTACTTTATGACTTTATTGATAGTTAGTTTGATTGTTTAAGTTACTTTTTAACTTTATTAATTAGGAGTAGGGTAGGGGACATAAAATTATATAATTGTTCCTAAAATAGCAAATAAATGAAATTGGACAACTTCAACGGAACACCAAAAAAGGCAAAATTTGACAGCTCTATGGGGTAGAGGGATTATAGTTATACTGCTATATTCCGTCCATAAAATTTCATAAATTTTTCATTTTCTTTAGTTCCACAGAACTCATGCATATTTTTTTTTTATGCAAAATCACCACACGTAAAAAAAAATAAAAAATTTAATATTACACCAAAATTACATATGTTACCACTATAAGTACCTTTTCTACCAGACTTTCATGTTTAATAATTTATTTTGATTTTTTTTTTACCTAAAACAAAGTCCTAGTCTAAGAATTTTTTTCGGGACGGAGAAAGTAGTGTTATATTCTTACCAACTACCCCACGTTTCAGATCAAATATCACATATGACTTTTGAGTAATTTTTTAGGTTAGTTTAGACCATAAATTACTATTAGTTACATAATATCGAAAAAATATTTAACAAAATTGTATTATAAAAGTAACTTTGTGAACTTTCAGAATATAATTTTTTTTAATATTCCGATATAATTAGAAATGAATTTATGGTTAAATTTAATTTAAAAATTATTAAAAAATTAAATATGACATTTATTTTGGTGAGTAAGCATAAGATAATTGAACAAATATATTATGGAACTCAGTGTCTACCTATATTTAATTATCTTTATAATATTTTTATTATTGAAAATATCATATACCCCCTCCCCCACTAGATAGCTTATTTAGACATTAGTCCTCGATGTTTTGATTCATTACATTTGGTAAAAAAAATAGTTATATATGAGGCGTGTTAAACGCAGAACCGTTTTTACTAAACGCAGAACACATTTCTAACATTTTGCAATTGTCACTAAAATTATAGTAAATTATAAAACAACCCACTAACTTCAAAATAATACAATTTTATCCAAAAACATTTTAAATTTTATATTTGAACTACCTTACATACACTTCTTCCTTCAATATTCGAACGAACACAATCGATGAACACGAAGGAGCATTTGAAGAATCATCAAGGTTAGTTCTATTACATTTCCGTTCGTCAATTTCGAAAGTCGCCGGAGCTCCGGCAAAAATAGGCCAAATTGGCCGGATTCGCAGCAGCTCCGGTGAAGGGGGCAAAGCGAATCCGCAAAGTCTCGAGCTTGTGATTCTGCCCGATCGAGCTGGCTCAAATCGGAGCAGCCAAGGCTCCGATCGGAGCTTGGCTCTCGTCAGATCCGGTTCTGACGAGAACCCGGTTTTGGTCAGATCCGGTTCTGGATAAAACTGGTTCATTCCAGAACCAGTTTTTTGTTTTTTTTGGTTTCTTTGGTCCGGTTTTGACGAGGACCGGTCTGCTTTAACACTTTTTTTCTTGCTTTTTCTACTAATTGTTCTCGATTATATGGTCTAAATTTTGCCTAATGTTTCATGAACATGTTGTAATTATTCTATTTATTATGCATGTTATAATTATTGTAAATTATTCTAGCAAGTTTTATTATATGTGTGACATAATTTTGTGTTATACATTTATAATAATTGTTGTTATGTAATTATGTGTATTTCTTCTCATATTTTGCATGTCGTTTTGATTGGTACGGATTCTTTGTTGATTTCTTTTGTTTATTGTTTAATGTAGATGGATAAGGGTCGATCTGGAAAACAGAGAGTAGTAGTTGATAATTCCGGACGTCTCCATGGTCGAATTGTTACCGGATCACGTCGGAAGCGAGCAGTAGATGACAGAGTGGCTGCTAGGGATGCTGATAACATGAATACGCTTCATCATGGTGGGAACTCGGCATCCCACACTCATACTGCGACTCCTATTCGAACTTTGATAACTTCTCCAGGTATTAATATTTCTAACATTATTTAGTCTAAATTTTGCCTAATAAAACTTAATGTTTATGCATTTTTGCCGAATTGTTGTGAATATGTATTGTAATAATTGTAGCAAGTTTTAGTGCTTGAAACCTTCGTTGATTTATTTTGTGTATTACAAAGTCTTTGTTGACTTCTCCAGGCTTCAACTCTGATGATTATGATAATGATGAGGAGGAGGATGATGATGATGATGGGCAGTTATCTCCAGAAGCACTTGCATATGCCGAGAGACGAGCAGAGGAGCAGTACCACGCTCGAAGGGGAGGATTACCACCACGATGGGTGCCTGGGAGAGGGAAAGGAAAAGGCTCGATGGTTCCACCACTATACTCATATGCTACTGATGATGAGCAATCGTATGGGGAGCATGTATCAGTGATCAATCTACAAGGGACGAGTAGGGAAAATGATGATTCTGGGTATGATAGTACGACTAGTATGGTAGATGATGGAGTGCCTAAGGCTGAAGGACTTGATTACCACATTTGGAAACCATATTGCTTATCACATATGGAATGGAAACGAGGTAAGTTGGTGGTTAAGATCTACATGTAGATGTTCAACATGGTTTTATTTAGTTTTTTAAAGTACCTATTCAAGTAGTAATGTATCATCTAACATATTCCTTTCATGCAGTCATTTCGAGGACCGTTTACCTGCCATTCCAGATATGGAAGACGTGGCTATTTACAGGTAAAGGATGTTGAGGTTCTTAGATGGTTGAGTGATAGTCGGATATCCCACCTGGACAGTTGCATGTTCGAGTCGATATACTCTTCTTTGATATCGGCTTTTTTGGAGAGATGGCAGTCTGAGACCAACAGCTTTCACCTACCATTTGGTGAGATGACTATCACTCTTCATGATGTTTATTATCTGTTCAAGATACCTGCAGAGGGTAAACCAGTTATCAGCACTCAGAGATCACAAAGTTGTTTGGGGGAAATGGCACTTCTGTTGGGTCTAGCAAATGACTCAGGACTGGAGCGTAAGATTGGTTGGAAGAGTGGTCGGTTTAAGTTTGAAGCAATAGAGGAGCGTGTTGCTCGATTGAGTGGCATTCCTTTGTATACGGCAAGTCTGCTTTGGCTGTTGGGTACGACATTGTTTGTTGAAAAAACAACCACTCACCTCCATAATAGTTTTGTGGAATTTTTGCATGATCCTTTAACTGTCTCGTCATATGCATGGGGTGTTGCTGCGCTAGCTAACATGTATAGACAGCTTGGAGAGGCAACACAATCTGGTTGCAAGGATATAGCTGGATGTTTAACGTTGCTTCAGGTTTCTTTAATTTATATGTTTCCTTGTTTTTAGATAGCTTGGAGATGCACATGGTAATCTGGTAGTAATTTTTATGTCAACCGTTAAATAATAGTTTTAAAATTCATGAATTGTAGTCATGGATTTATGAATACTTTCCTATACTTTTCGGGGAAAGAAGCGGATGGACCATGGGAAGTCTTCTCCATATGCAAGTGGATGGATGCCGACTCGGGTGCATCAGTCGCATCATGACCACTTACTTAAGAGAAACAGACAACTGTTGGATTGTCTAACTGTGAACGATGTAGGTTTTCTTGTTAACATTTACGTATATAGAATGGTACTAAATGATGTTATTTATTATTGACAAATTCATTGCACTACTCAGGTTTGCTGGACACCATTTGGGAGAACACCGGATCGTGAGTGTCCCATATCACTGTATCAGGGCATTATACATTGTCGGGACATATGCGAGGCATATATGCCAGATCGTGCTATGCGCCAGTTTGGGTATGGACAGACAATACGAATCCTCGTAGCTACGTGGTGCATCACGTTGTTGAGAGTACACAGTTTCAGGGTTGGCGTGAGTTTGTTTGCTTACTCACAAATAGGTCACTCGGAGTGGACCCCGGCAATGCTAGTAAAGCATCAGAGGATTACTTAGCTTGGTACCTTCAAAGGACACGTCCTAAGTTGATTAGAGATTCGAACAGATCTGCATGCGGCGATGAGGATGCTAGTTATGAAGTGAGTTGTCAATTATCTTAGTATTCCATGGAATTTTCTATTTTACTGTAGTCTAATTATGTTTATATGTGAACAGGGTTTTTCATGTGTTGAGACAGTCACAGATTTGTTAGCTCCATACCATCCAGATGTTTGTGATGGAGTCCACAGTGATGAAGCATGTTCAGAGTTTTACAAAAGTTGGCCAAGATTTTTGTGAAAAAGCCCAACAGGAGTCGACGTGCTTAGGTTTGCATGATTTCTGATCTTTTAACTTTTAGGAAGTCTTGACTAAAGCATTGTAGTTTGATGGTGGAGTTTATCTCAACTGTTTGTTTGTATTTTAATTTGATATGATCGTATTGAGGTTGGAGTTTGTTGGATTGTCATGTAGTAGTGTATGTATTATAGATGTATAATGATGGAGTTTATTGATTCTGGATGTTTGAGGTTGGAGTTTGTAGCTTCATCTAGTAGTGTATGTATTATGGATGGCTGATGATGGAGTTTGATTATGGATCAGTTTGATTATGGATGTTTGAGGTTGGAGTTTATGAGTTTGGGTTATTTTGTTTGTATTTTTTTGGATGAGGCATCAAGACTGCGAAAATGACAATATGATACAAGTAGATCAACAAATCAACTTCGTACAAACTGAGCATGTCTATTCTCATAATGTGCTTCCCAGCATTCAAGGGCCGAATCTCTGAACTCGGCCCATTCCCTTGGTGCATATCCAATTGGTGCATCATCTTTCATGTGTAAAATGAAGAAGTGTTCTCCAACTAGCCCAAGAGCCCATTCTTGTGTAGGTGGACTCGGTAGATGATCATCAAACCCTCTCCTTTCCAATGGATAGTAGACACAACTAAGAGATTTCCAATAGCATGTAATGACAACCTGATATTTAGTCGCAATGGCCAAACCGACATTTGTAAGATCTAACCATTTGGCTCGTGGAGCAATTGGTAAGAAACAATCCAAACTGCAAAATGTTGATATTGGTTCGTCCAATAAGCCACGAAGTGAGTATGAAACGGAACTAACCAAGTCTTCTTCAGATAGTCTCCGAATCCTGGTAAATATCTCCAAGCATGCAATATCTCCTTCACGTAAACATCGTACTCCTCCTCTGTTTTTGCATTCACCACATTATTCCACCTTGACTTAACTGCAAACTCAAACTCCTTGTTACCGACCAATTTCACATGTTTCTGTTGTACGTCTTCACCAATGTGTCGTCTACAAAGTAAAGTGGTGGCATTTGGGAAAACTTTATGAATGCTGTTAGTGAGGGCCAACTCTCTATCTGTAACAATAACTCCGGGTGGTTTAATACCTTCGAAAAAATGAGACAATGAGCGCATGATCCAAAGGTAGCTATCCTCTTTTTCGTTCTTAATGAATGCAAATGCAACATGAAAATTTTTCCCCGTTGGCAAAAACCCAATAACCTCCACCATAGGCATGTCGTACCGGTTAGTGGAATATGTGGCATCCAACTCCAACACATAAGGATACAATCGAAGCAAATTAACACTATGAGGATGAGCAAAGAATACATCACCAAGATTATTTGTTCCATCCTCAAGCCTCTCCCAGTGGTAGTATCGATGATCATTCAACAACTTCAGGAAGTATTGCATCGTGCTCAACCCATCCATATCCACCTTCTTATTTTTCTGTATGGCATTGTAGATATGTCGTACATTACTAACATTATCCTGAAACTTGTCTTTCACTATTTGTAGGATACTCATAGGTCTCAAATGAGTCTTGTACAACTCACCCACAAGTTTATGCTCGCCTTTCCTGTAACTTCGACGCCGATGTATGCACATTTGCGTGATTACCAAGTGCATGGTTGTGCTTGCCTCTACTGTCGCTCGTTTGTACAACCCATTGACCCTCACCCCTTCTTTTAAGCTTCAATTGAAATGGGCAACCATTATTCTTCGTCCCACTTGATGTTCGGGGAACAACATCAACTCTATCAGTGGTTGTAGTACGGTACTTCCCACTGCATTCACAACCAATGTAGACACGGTTCTTGTTTGAGGTTATCACCATAAAAAACATGTCGTTTTCCCGACCGATGCGTGTTACTTGATCTTCAACATCTTTTCTACAACCGAATGTACCCATACTTTGAAACAAGTGGTTATGATCTTCATGCTCATTGTCGTCCTCCTCGACCCCATCATAACCCGGCCTAAAAATGGCTTCTTCACCATCATCATACTCCGGTGAAGGTATAAAATATCTTGGTTCGTCATAATTTAAGGGAGGTTCTTCGTTTGAATCCGTTGGATATCTATCCGGATCAATATATGGATTACTCTGACAAATTCAAACATAAGATCAATGTCAGAAACAAATAAAAACAAATTTAGTCAAATCATATACGCTAAAACAATATAACCAATCACTTTTTTAAAAAAGTATTAGTAAAAAACTGTCCAAAATATAGTCTAATTACTTAAAGGGCACTTAAAAAGAAAAGAAAATAAAAAAATGAATAAAACGGAGGCGCGCCGCATGGCAGCCCTCAGGGCTGAAGGCGCGGAACTGGCAGCCTTGGGCGCAGTTGTGGTCAACCTCACGGCTGACCACAACAGCGTCTTTGTTTTTTTGCATTTTTTTCGAAATTCTAATGAAATCTTAATTAATTTAAAAATACGAACGCAATAAACTAATAATAAACACCTATAAAATATAAATTAAGATAATGAACAAATTAATACCTCTTCAGATCCGTCATAGTTGCCAAAGTCCGGCCAATACTTGGAAGACATGAGTTTTTGTTATCGTATTGTGTTGTTATGTGTTTACGATTATATAATTGTGAAAATGTGGGGTTTTGTGGAATATAACATAAATATGGGACCAATTTTCATATTTATACTACTTGAGGTACTTTTTGCAATATGTTAAAAAGTGTTCTGCGTTTAGTAAAAAGTGTTTTGCGTTTAACATTCATGTTATATTTATGTCCAAAAAGTGTCATAATAGATCATTTTTGGATCCATGTGTAATTGTTGTACTAGAAGGGACTAATTTGTAATTGAAGCATCACTAAATGAAATTCTTTGAATTGATATTTGTAAGTCCTTTTGTTATGTTTTGACCCCAAGCATGTGTGGCCCATGAGGATTTTCTAGATTATTTTATAGGTTGGCTAGCCCATTAGGTTAGAATTAGGGATTCATTAGTTTATTATATATATGATACCTGACTCATCATATTCATTATGTGGAATGGGTATATAGTTTTAGAGATAAGTTACCTTGGCAGGGTATGTTGCCATAAATTTACCCATGGCGGGGAGATAGCCGATAAAGAGTATCGTAATGATACCATGAAGATATTTATAAGGGATTAGATGCCTTTATAGATCCATAGATTTCCTAATTGTTTAGTCGATTGATTGACCACGTTAGATTATTACTAATGATCTAGTAGACCTTAGTGACGTTTTTGCTTTATTTTTCATGATTAGGTTGGTTATTTGTTTATTTGAATAGGATGAGTGGATATTGGAGACTTCTTAGCAATTTTGATCCTATATGAATTTCTGGTTTTCATCAATATATCACACGTGTCAAACTGTAAATAAAGATAAGTTCACACTCGAGGAAGTTTTACTTTTAGAAGATGCACCTGGGAAGTTGTACATATAAAAGTTGATTAAACTTATACATATAGATTTATACTAGTTCCCTATGTTAACTATAAAGTCTTGAGACCTCAATCTTACCCATTATTCATTTAATTTTTAGATAAACAAAGTAAATTACTACGATGAGAGTGAACACAGTAACCCAATAGCTTATCAATAAGCTACTTGTGGTTGTGTTACCAAATTGTGTGTTATTACGTTTAATAAACACGTTAGGAATTCAATCAAACAGTCAATCAACAACAATCGATTCACTCAACAATGCTCAATCTATCTCGGAAACACAGATAATCTAAAGAACACGAGATTTACATTGTTCTGAATATAACCAATCCTACGTCCATGGGGGAATCCCTTAGACTATATTCAACATAACTTACAGCGATCGAGTTACAACTTACAAGAATGACAATTCAATCACGATGACTCACCACGCGTGAAGAATTAAGCCCTCAAACCGTAACTCAGTTCTCAGTTACAAAGAAAAACGAAAGAAGATGAAATAACTAATAGAAGAAAGGTAAACAAATTAAATTCTACTAAGGCTCTGTTCTCTTCATCTGAAAACTCATTAATTTTAATTCAGTTCGGTTAAGTTCAGATGCATTGATTCGATTCGATTCGATTCGATTCGGTTAAGTTCAATTCAGATCGATTCCGTTCAAACGAAGAGAACAAAACCTAACTACTCTTTTAACTTCAGTGAAATAGCAGAGAAGACGTCGATCAGCATTTTCCATCCAACGGCTACGATGACTTGGACAGTTAAGTAACTAACTTCTAACTTCCTTAGCAAATAGACCCTTGAACTTTACCAATTAAACCTTGAAGTCCCCGACCAGCTGAAAGTTTTGCAATCAGCACCAAAACTACATAAAACAAGGCTTTTGTTTCCTGTACATTTTTCAGTAAATTTTACGCATATTTTCTCCATGTAGCTAAATAGTAATATAAGTATACACTTTGATTTCAGAAAAGTAAGCAGAGCAGATATATACATTCTAAATTATGATCAAGTTGAGGTATACAATACTATCATCATATCCTATATTTTTCAAATGTCCCCTTGCTCCTCCATGCGTTAGTACTGGTCCAATTTCAATCATTCATACATATTTCAAAATTTCGAATTCTAAGGCATGTGAGTGACACCCTTTTTCACTTTATATAATACTATCATTATATCCTCTATTTTTTCAGTACATTAAACTGGCCCCCTAAATTTACTTGACATCAATAGAGTTCAATTTACGTTATAGTTAAGTTTTGAGGTGTTTAAGATGGATTATGCTATCAAGTATTTTGTGTATATATACACACACAAGTAAGATATACTATATATCAATTAAAAAAAGAGTATAGTTGGACAGAGCATACATAAAAAAATGAGGAAATAGACAACAAAAAATTAAAGTTGAAACAGGCTTGGAACATTCCTTAGTCTAACCCCAAATTGTTGGTAAATTTATAAGTTAAGGCTAAAACTTGTCTTAGCCTAACCCACTCTATATGAATAAATTATCATATTTTACAAGTTATTCATATTGTATCAACTAACTACAAATGATATTCCATTAGTTTTCATGCTAAAACAGCTAACAGCTAGTTTGTCAAACATATATAGTTGATAAGATATAATTGAAAATTAATAAGGTGACTGTTAAAATAGTTGAAATTTAAAGACTGATAAGGTAACTTATATTTGAATTAATGTGTTTGACAAGTTGATTGATAAGTTGGCTGATATTTAATTTAAAGAGGAAAATGAATTATATGGTAACTTGCGCATTTCTTCTTCTAATGTAATGTAACATAACCGATCTCGAATTGAATGGACGTGTTACTTCATTTCTTTAATATAATATACATTGCATATGGTTTTAAATATTAAGATTATATGTGTATATATATAAAATATAGAACACGTTTGTATTTATTTAGTGCTTGATACTTGCTCAAGAATGAGTCAAACTTGCTCTCATTGATTGAGCTTAAGCCGAATTGTAACCGGGTTTTCTAAAGAATTGTTAACAATTTGATTCGTTAACATACTCCAATTGGATCAGTGATCGATTGCTAAGTTTCGTTGTTAACCTAATTGGTTACTTCCAACTACGTAAATCAATACTCCCTCCGGTCCATTAAAAGCTTCGTAGGTTGACTTTTTTTTCGAATTTTGACCGTAAATTACTCGTAAATTACACTTCACAAAAATATAATAAAATTATATTATGAAAATAAATCAAGTATGTTTTACTAATATAACTTTATTTTATACTTTTTGCGTATAATTTAAGAGTAATTTACGGTCAAAATTTCTAAAAAAAGTCAACCTAAGTAGCTTTTATTGAAACGGAGGGAGTATTTCAAACAGCACTTAAAGGTAGAACATTTAATTTCCAACTTTTCTAGGAATTTATGTACCAGAAACAATGGTATCTTCAATTATAGCCCCTATACAATGTGAGAAATACTATATGTGTTCTCACCATCAAGACTATGAGACATATGTTGCATTTCCTATAGCAAATGTAACACAAATTGTAGAATTAAATTACCACATCATCCCTCAATTATATTTTGCTTGGCAATTGGTGTAACCGAAGTATAGATTCTGATCATTATCATATAGTACTATTACTTGTCTTGTTGAACAAATCAAGATGTAATCATTAACAATTTAACGTTGTTGATTTCACATATTTCAATACATATATTGGTGATTAGCTAGAATCAAACTCCTAATTAAGTTGTTAAACAGATAAGATGATTGGAATCATGACAAAATCATTAAATACTAAACAATGTTAAGGAATAAGAAATCATCGAGATTTGAGAAAAAATATTAGGAGTACTATTACTTCTATTGAGGGCGGGATTAGAAACTTCTCACGCATCACTGTATTCCAAAAGCTAAAGATCCAAATCATATCTGTCTCTTAAAACACATTTAATTAATTAAACAATTTTTTCTATTAAGTTCTTCATCTATTATCCTCCTTGAACTGCTCCCCATACATTTCCACATGGTTTCACCACATTTTATACTGTTAAAATTATTATATACTCAATCACTATACTCCATGTCAAAATCAAGGTTGAAAAAAAAAAAAAAAGTAATAGAAGGTGCTTGCCTTTTACATAGGACCAGGCGATGATCATCCGCATCATTTACTATTTCCAATTTGTTATCAACATGTATTGGTTCAAGTAGTAAAGGTTTCAATTTCCATGCCTTAGCTTTCGAGTTCAAACTTTACGAGTGCAATTTGCACTTGTCAGGGGGCCTATAAGAAGGGCTCCACAATGCTCGGCTTCGGAAATGAAAACAGGGAGTACGACAGTACGCACCAAAACAGCCTTGGTTGCGGGTTCTCTGGGTGAAGAAAGAAATCCCCATAGGTGGTGAAAGTTTACCCATTTCCTAAATATTTAACTGATGGTTGGTTACTATGATAGTATGATGCTTATGCTTTATTGATGTTATATTTGTAGAAAGCCATAGACCTAACTTGCAATTGAAAAGCTTAACTAGCCAGACAGTCCTTAAAATCAAAGGACTAGCAGGTGGGACATAAACATTGTCATGTCCACTCAGATGCTGAAGAGATGATAAGCCCCAAGCATGCTTGGAAATCTTGTTTGTCCATGGTATATATTGTGACTTTGTTTCATGTCTAGCACCAGTATTTAGGATTACTTACAAGCATCTTATTTTCATCTCATTCCATCAAACAGTAAGGACTTCTCCAACTACAAGTTTATATAAACAAGAACAAAGCTACAGTTTCCAGAACTGAGAACAGGGATCAAATTTACACTACAGTCGACAAATTATTTAACATTGGATAGCATAAGACGGGGCCAAAGAAGGAAAAACAACGAAGGATTCTGTGCAAATTGTCAAAGTTAAGTTGAGTCTCCTTTGTGTTGTAAAAGATCAGTGCAAAAATTCAGTACCTTTCCAACCACCACCAGCTGCAGCAAACCTGCTAAATTGCCCCAATTTCAGCTAGGTCACCGAAGTATGAATAAATAAGGACCTAGCAACTTACTTCTTAATTACATTTGATACAGTCAACTAGCCTCAAATTACTGTAAATTAGAAAGTTCCCTTTTAGTTTTGCATCTTCTCCAGTGGGCAGTAACACATCTGGCAGGGAGTATAGCAGCTCCGGCAGAGAACTGTGACGGAGCTCTTACAGTGTGGCCGCGAGTCTCCAACCGGGAGCTTTAAATCTCTCAAAGCTTTAAAGCTACCAGATAAGAGCTGCTACCGCTCCAATAAAAGCTCTGATCTGGGAGCTTTAAAGCCTCCTTATCAGAATTGTAGATTCCGTTGACCGGAGCTGTTCTCTAGTCATTTTTTTTTTTTTTTTGAAACAACCAAAAATTTATTAATCATAAGAAACAAGAGCACAAGTGATGCTCTGAACGTGAAACAATACAAAGGAAAAGGTCTCAAAAATATCCGAACCCAAACTACCTAAACCGCGGTCCGAAATACAATACATCCACAATAGAAAAATTGAAGAAAAGGAAAATTCAAAAATGAACCCAAACTACCCAAACCGCTGTTCTCTAGTCATTGGAGGCACTATATCTTTTTTCTTTTTAATTATGTCAATTGAAGAAAAGGAAAATTCAAAAAGAAAAATGACACTCATTTAAGAGAAGCAATATTAAAGAAAAATGAGGTGCCAGTGTCCATTTGCAGCTCAGGTCAACGCTCAATCCGAATTCAGTGTAACTAGGCAAACACTCAGTGGTGTGGATGTAATTCACCTAATTCAAAAAGGGATGAATCCAAGATTTAAGCAATATTAGGTATGTTAGTAGAATCCAAGAACATAGATGGAGTCTAAATGATACTACCAAAGGTTCCTTTTCAGAAAGATGACAAGAAACTACCAACAATTCCAGCTCTGCAGTTTTTTCTTCTTTCTTTTTGTGATGATTTGGGGGGGATTGGTCGGGAGAGTATGTTAATGTCATTCTAGAGTAATGGGTTTAGGTTACATGGGAAATAATTTAAACAGATCATGAGTACTTCGGCTCAAGAAATTTGGTCGAATCTCAAGTTGATTGCCGGCAGCAACTGCAAGTTCAAGGATATGAGGAAAAGCCAATAATACATTAGGAAATATCTTATGGAGAAAGGAAAATAAACTGCAAGTTTAAGGATGTGAAGGAAAAGTCGGTGATATTTTAGAAATTATCTGATGGCGATTAGAAAAATTAACTCAACTAACAAGTCAAAATAAATAATGTTGGCATCAAGCTAATCTGTATATAGCAATCATGGACATATAAACAGGATGAAAGAATATACACGATTCCTTAGATCATATTGCACACCTACAAAAGAAGCTACAAACAACATACATAATGATGAGGATGAAGTGAAGGCAAAGCTATCTTACCTCCCAGAGGCCAATTTCACACATATATCTTATCTAACACTAACGATCTCAACAGTTTGACTGATAAACAAAGTAACCAAGAAACATGCTGAATCAGCATCTTAAATGCAGTAGAATAAATGTTTCTTTGATACACTTGTCAGTCATACATGAACTCTTGTGCAAATTATGATACACTTATCAGTCATACATGATTTTGAATCAATGGTGACATGTAATAATTCAGTTCATGTAAATTCCATATTTGCAGCAAAATGAATACAGAATAGTAATTTCAGAATCAAACTATCTTTACTGCTACAGAAGTGCATATAGTTTCAACACATAAAAGATAGATAATGACCTCATAGCTATTCACTCATTGTATGCCCTGAAAACCTCCTCAACGTCCATCTCAGACTCATCCGTAGTTGATGCATTCTCCGCAAAGTGCCTAGTTAGATCCTGTTCATGTTCCGTTGCCCTGCTCTCACCTTCAGAATCACCGCCTAGTCTAGCATCATTGTCAACGTCAGAAAAGTCCTCATAACTCTGATTTGCCCTCTTCTTCCCCCTGAAACCAATATGTCCCAGGACCTTCTCCATCCAAACAACCAAAGGATGCTTCTCAATCAACTCCGATCCCTCATAACCCTCGTTGGGAAACACGCTAAACCTCTTCCCCCCCCCCCCCCCCCCCCCTCAGAAACATAGAAAATTCCAAAATACTTCAGGAAAACTCTCATCAGCCTCTGTCATCACATACTCTCTCCTAAAATACGTCAAAAAATCTGTAACCAACCTCTATTCAATCGTGAAACTAAGCAATTCGTGCATCACAGCAACATCCCTCTTGTCAAACTCTAATGACCCTGTGAGTTTAGCTTAAACATCCAATACTGAAGGTGTTAGGAGTTGGATGTTGAGGAATCCTTTTGGAAATAGAATTAGGAATTCCATTGGCAAATGGAAACCAATTTGGGAAAGGAAACTACTAGTTATTTGATTCCTAGTTAGAAGTGAATTGGTACTATTTACTTTGTATAAATAGGTGGTTCCATAACTAGTTAGTTCAATAGAATGATATGAGAACATAGAGAGAACTCATATAGAGATTTCTGAGAGAAACACAGTGAGGAAGAGAGAACAGAGGAGCGTGTAGCTTGAAACTCGAGAGGTTTGGTCGATTCCTTGTAAACTGCGTTTTGGTTCTTGGTTAATAGAAATCTTGGTTATCTTGTGTTTATTTTCTTACGTTTGTTTGTTGGTTGGTTTGGAGTTTATTGGATTGAATTGGGTTGATTTGATTAACAATTGGCGCCGTCTGTGGGAAAAGATAATCGACTGGTATCTATTCATCAATGGCATCTCCAAAGTTCGACCTCAAACCGTTGGAAGGAAAGACAGACTTTGGTCTGTGGAAGAGAAGTATGATGGCTCTGTTAATGCAGCAGGGTGTTGTCGATGCACTGACTGAGAAGTTCGATACAACTTTGTCTGATGCTGATAAAAAGGCAATCAAGTTCAAGGCTTATAGTTCTTTGATATTAGCTCTGGGTGATAATGCTCTTATTGAAATCGGTGATCTTTCATCGGCAAAAGAGATATGGGAGAAGCTAGAAGAATTGTATAATGACAAGTCAGATGCAAATAAAATCTATGCAAAACAGAGGCTATTTGCATTCAAGATGGTTGAAGGAAAATCAATCATGAGTCAGTTGGATTTGTTCAAGAAGATGGTTGCACACCATGACAATCTGGAAACTGATGAGAAGAACAGGATGAGGAGCCAAGACAAGGCAATTATCCTGTTGAATTCACTCCCTAGGTCTCTTGTTCCATTCAAGGATGCTTTGGTGTATGGGAGGACAGAAGCATTGACAATGGAGGCTATTGAATCTGCGTTAAGATCAAGGGAGCTAGACCAGGATGGTGTTCCACCAACACTCAGTACTGGTGAAAGCCTTATGGTGAAACAATATCACAAGTTTCCACCAAAGAAGAAGCAATATCCAGATCAAATGAAAGCTCAGTATACCAAGGATGGCCCTGAAACAAGGACGTGTTATTATTGCAAAAAGCAAGGACACTTGAAGAAGGATTGTATGAGTCTAAAGGCGCAGAAAGGCAAGGGTGTGGCGACAACACCGAATACTAATTATGGCACAGACATTACAAACAAATCAGAGGCTTATCATACTGCGGAAGCTCTTGTTACTGAGGTACTTTCAGTCACTCAAACTAGTCAATCAACTGAATGGGTTATGGATTCAGGCTGTTCGTTTCATATGACACCTATTAGAGAATGGTTTTCAACTTTTGAGCATAGAAACTGTGGATCAGTTGTTCTTGGTGAAGATAGACCATGCATAATAAAGGGTATGGGAACAGTGAGAATTGAGATGTTTGATGGAGTGGTAAGGGATTTGCTTAATGTGAGATATGTACCACACTTGAAGAGGAACTTGATATCTTTAGGAACTATGGATAGTAAGGGATACAAGTATTCAGGTGATAATGGTGTCCTTCTGGTTAAGAAGGGTAATAAGGTGGTTATGCAGGCTCTGAAAAGGAGAGAATTGTATTATCTACAAGGAAAAACTGTAACTGATGAAGCTTCCAGTGTACAGTGTTCTGAGAACACCCGGCAGTGTTTTGACAACACCGTTCTATGGCATAGAAGACTAGCACATGTTGGAGAGAAAGGTCTTATGGATTTATCACTCTTAGGTGGAGACAAGATACATAAGATGGAACTTTGTGAGCTCTGTGTGTTAGGGAAGTCCAAGAAGAACAGTTATGGTGTTGGGAAACACACTACACAGGACATACTTGAGTATGTGCATGCAGATTTATGGGGACCGGCGAGAACCACCACTAGGAATGGAGGTAGATATTTTCTGTCCATCATTGATGATCTGTCAAGGAAAGTGTGGGTGTTTGTATTGAAGTCCAAGGATGAGACTTTCATGAAATTCAAGGAATGGCTTGTGGAGATGGAGAATCAAACGAACAAGAAGCTCAAGGTGATCAGAACTGATAGTGGGCTGGAATTCTTGTCTAATGAATTCAATACTTTCTGTGTTGGGAAGGACATCTTGAGACACAAATCAGTTCCTGAAAATCCACAGCAGAATGGAGTAGTTGAAAGGATGAATAAAACAATCCTAGAAAGAGTGAGGTGCATGCTTCTTGGATCAGGTTTGTCAAAAAGCTTTTGGGGAGAGGTCAGACTACGGCAAAGACATCTTATTAACCTATGCCCATCATCAGCTATTGGTTTCAAGACACCTGAAGAGGTTTGGAAAGGAACTCATTCAGACTACTCATATCTAAAAGTATTTGGATGCTTAGCTTATGCTCATGTCAAGCAAGATAAGTTGGAGGCTAGAGCAGTAAAGTGCTTGTTTCTTGGTTATCCAAAGGGAGTTAAGGGATATAAACTCTGGTGCTTAGAACCAGGGGTAAATAGATGCATCATCAGCAGGGATGTGACTTTCCATGAAGATGTGATGCCATTATTGAGGAATACTGACAGTGTTGAGAGAACACTCAGTCAGGTGGAGCCTGTCGGAGATGGTGTATCAGGAACACTGAATATGGAGCAGACAGACACTGGTGTGGTGATAACACCCGCGGCACTATGGTGTTCTGACAACACCGCATGCTGAATCTCAGGAAAATACTGACATACATGATCAGGTGGAGCCTGAATCGAATAATCAGGTGGAGAGGTATGTGATTAGAAGAAGGACAGGGATAGAGCTCAATAATCCAGATGATGTTGTGGATTATTAACTCATCAGAGATAGAGAACCAAGAGTTAGAACCTCTACTACAGATCCAGATATGGTGTATTTTGCACTGAATATTGCCGAGGCTATTGATTGTTATGAGCCTGAGAACTATCAAAGAGCTATAAGTTGCTCAGAGAAGAATAGTTAATGCCTTGCTATACAGCAAGAACTCTTGTCACTTGAAAAGAATCACACATGGGATATTGTAGCTATACCTAAAGGAAAGAAGCTTGTCAGTTGTAAGTGGATCTTTAAGAAGAAACTTGGAGCTGACACTACAAAAAAACTGGGCTGGGGCGACGGATCTGTCGCCCCAGCTCTGGCGACGGATTAAAAATCCGTCGCCCCGCTAGAGTTGGGCCGACGGATAGATAATCCGTCGTCCAATTCGCGACGGATTGGACGACGGATTATATATTTGACTTTTTTTAATCGAAATATAACGACGGATAGATTCTATCCGTCGTTACATATAACGACGGATAGAATCTATCCGTCGTTACCTTTAGCGACGGATAGAATCTATCCGTCGCTAAATTGGACGACGGATAGAATCTAAACGACAGAATCTATCCGTCGTCCAACATATTATTGGAATTAGTGACGGAATCTGAAATTCCGTCACTAATTCCATCACTGTGAATTTCCGTCACTAATTTCGTCACTGTGAATCCGTCACTATTAATCTGTCACTATTTATTTCATATTAATCCCTGTTTTTCGTAGTTCACCTATTTAATCAATATAATGTTCGATAATAAATGAATAATACGGAAAATATTTCAATAAATTTTGAATAAAAAAAGTAATATCTGGAGCTGGAGAAATTATCCACACAAGAGTAAGTATGAAAAAAAATCCGAACATACAGATACATAACTAACTAGCTATCAGACGGGGGTGGGTGTGGGTGATGGCGGAACTGGGACATGAACTGCTCCATCTGTAATCGAAGGCGCTCGTTCTCCTCCCTTCGTTCTCTGTCGTGCCGCTCCATCTCGTCCCTTTGTTGCTCCATCTCTTGAGTTAGCCGAGCAACCTGTTCCGGACTTCTTGTTGCACCATTTCCGAGACCGATCCTGTGTAAACCGGACGTGCGGACTGGGATGATGATGAGGAGCACCCGGACTAGCCAGCTCAAACCCAGCTCCCGAGTCCATATATTTCCTTTCTTGTCCGGTTTGTTGACCTCTAGGAAGATGTTGTCAACTTGTTCATTGACAACACATCACCCGTCTCGTCCTCCCGCCGCCACCGAGCATCAACCTCACTGAAATCGTAAATAGCGTATATCATGATCGCCATCGCTTTTAAAAATAACTTGTAATAGTGTACAAACATGAACTTTAAGCAACATAAACATACATGATAGACGAGGCCGTCGGTCCATACCCCGCCTCCTTCCGCTTCTTGAAGATGGCATGCTTGGATGTCACCTCCCCCCGTGCCACCTGAATCAAACCAGATCTAGTCAACAATTTATCATCTACAAGTAATAGAGCAGCAGAGACTTCATACATACACGTAATGCTAGATTGCAAAAACACATATATACGCACCGATTGATAATAATCAGTGACAATAGATCGCCTCCCAAGGTGGTGAACGGCCCTTCCTGCCATATCAGACTAGGATGCCCGGTTACGCTTTGTTGGTGCAACGCGTCCTGGACATCAGTTCGGCGCCAGTAGGCATCCCAAAGGGCCCACTCCGCTGCATCAACCTGTGGAGGGATTTCGCCATCCCGAATGGCCTTCCACGAACAGACCATATCCATGTACAGTTTGGATCCCACAGTCTCGTAAACACGCCAGATATGTGGGATCAACCTGCTGGGAATGAAGTACTCCTTCTACACTCCCAATTTCATACAACATCCAAAGTCAATACATGTATAACCTCACCATGTTACATCAATTTAACAAGATACAACAACATAACAGATATGGCGACTAACATATCACCCAAACAAAGTGGCTAACATACCACTCACATATAGTGGCTAACATACCACTCACATTGTCCTAAATTTTACTAACACAATGGTGACTACAATATCACCCAAATAAAGTGGCTAACATACCACTCACATACAGTGGCTAACATACCACTCATATTAAAACGATTATAATTACAAACGAAGGAATGCCATATTTTAACTTACCCTCACCATCAAGAAGTACTCGCCCTCATGCGCCCGAGATGTGGATCCAACACTCACCACCCTACCCGGTGGCTCTCTCTCTCGAAAGATGTCACCTAGTTTGTTGTGCACCTCCAGGCCATAAGTCATTGTCAATGTATAAGATACAAGAAACGAATATATATTACTTTAGTACAACAATTTATACTTGTCAACTATCATTATAAGTTATGTTTTACATATTTAAGAAGAATGTATAATACTTACTTGGCAGGACCAACAGGGAAAATCACTGGCAAGCCGTCCCACGTGACGTTGGGATGGTTTGGATCGAACACGAGGTAGGGACAATCGTCGTGGTCCTCCAAAGATGTCTATCTTGTTGGTAGAGCCACGTTGCTCTCTCCCGGGGAAGTATCAGAATTGAGACCTGGCCCACGACCATCGGAGCCCTCCCTGTCGTCTGACCCTGTCCCCAACCCACCACTACTATCCTGCGGCCGGCTGCGTGGTGGGGGACGATAGGTGGACGGCCTCTGTCGCGGCATCTGCAAAATCATGTAATAAATACAATAAAATGTGTTAGTACGAGTTATAATACAGAACAAATTATAATAACACATATAATTACTCAAATGTTATCAACTACTAACTAGTTATAATACACATAATATACCGTTATCGCCGTCCTCTAAGTCTACATATTGGTCCTCGTGCAGATCAAACAACTCATCATCTGCTTCTATGGGATCTTCTGCTTGTTTATCGACATCCTCTTGTTGGTACGAGTTGGTAATTGAGTCGTCTTTCTCAATGTACTCCACTTTCGAGCGAGCACGAATAGATACCGCAGCTAACCATTCCCCCTTATCGCGTTTTCTGCTTGGATATTCAAGAAACACCACTTGTCGTGCTTGAGCCGCCAGAATAAATGGTTCAATTAATGATTACTAGTTATACAAGCCTAGAGACAAAACGGATGAAACTCCTCATTCTCATGCACGATTCTCCCATCACTTGTGATGCTCCCTACCACAGAACTTGCATTCCAACAGATCTACATCCTCCCAATACACCATACACATGTTCAGACAAGTAGAAAGGCACTCGATAGGCGGCCCCAAACCCCGACTCTCCCTCCATTGGAGGTATGCCATGGACGGTGCTTCCTCACCGTGATGAATCCATACATGATACTCAGGCATGAATCCATAACGTCGCAAGTGCTCGAATACTGCTCTAGGCGTCATAAATTGCTTGTTTCTGCAGGTTTCCAATGTGCAAGGACACTTTATCAACCCCCCAGTTACACAAACCGGACGTCCCATGGCAAACAAGATGAAACCTTTAACCCCTTCTACAAAACTCCTAGAAACTCTGCCATTTACCGCCGTACGATCGTACATCCATGAACGGTCGAAATTCATTGTATACTTTATTTTTAACCTGACACGTTCCAATTGATTAGATCGTATTTAATTTATTAGATCGATTCCAATTCGGATAAGAAGATTGTGGAGGTTAATTGTTAATTATTATATGTTCCTTATAAATTAATTATTACTTAAGTGTTCGATATGTTACAAAATTGGGCATATATTTTAACCATTTCAACCTCTTAGTACATATATTATATACTTAACATACATATCAAATTAACTAATTACTCTATACATATCGAATTACTACATATATTCATATCAAATTACGTACTTAACATACAAATTTATCAAATCAAAACTACATACTTCTATACTTAACAAACATATCAAATTAACTAAACTAACTATATATACTTAACACACAAATCAAACTAACTACATACATTCATACATACCAAACTTAACATACTACACACATTCATATCATACCTAACATATATACATATCATTAACTAAACTAACTATCAAATTACATATATACATATATATGTATACATATATACATATATATATATACATGCATATATATACATGTATATATATGCATGTATATATATACATGTATATATGTATACATATATATGTATATATGTAATTTGATAGTTAGTTTAGTTAATGATATATATATATATATATATATATATATATATATATATATATATATATATCAAATTGAACAAATTACATATAATTGATGAAATTAACTAAACTAACTACTACATACTCATCATATATACATATAATTGCTCAAATTAATCAAAATAAACAAAATTCCCAAATTTTTAAAAGCTAGGGTTTTAGTCAAAATACCTTGATTAATCGGTAGAAATATGAAATTGATCGAAGAATCAAACTCCTTGTCACACGAGCTTCGATTAGGCACCAAGATTGGCCGGAATAACGGATGATTGTCCGGAAAACGGATTGAGGAGAAGAAGAAATTGAGGATGAAGAATGAAGAAGATGAAGAAAATGAGGAGATTCTGCCCTCTGTCCGGATAAATGAACTCTGGGCCGACGGACACGTATCCGTTGGCCCAGTTGGCCGATCGTCGGCCCAGTGGGCGACGGATAGGTATCCGTCGCTCCATAGCGACGGATAATCTATCCGTCGCCCCATTTTTTTTTTTAAATCAAAATAATAACGACGGATAATTAATTTCCTTTTTTTTTTTAAAGTCAAACTTGGGCGACGGATAATTATTATCCGTCGCCCCAATTAGCGATCCGTTGTTATGGGGCGACGGATAACGTCGGATTTTCCCGATTTTCTTGTAGTGTGATGGTGAGCAAAAGGTGAAATACAAAGCCAGACTAGTTGCTAGAGGTTTCACACAAAGAGAGGGTATTGACTACAATGAGATCTTTTCTCCAGTGGTGAAGCATAGCTCAATCAGGATCTTGATTGCTATGGTAGCTCAATTTAAGCTACACTTACATCAGATGGATGTTACTACGGCATTCTTGCATGGGAAGCTGGATGAAGAGATTTACATGAGGATACCTGAGGGTATTGAAGTAGATGACAAGGAGCACAAGGCTTGTTTATTGTTGAGATCACTATATGGTCTTAAACAGAGTCCAAGGCAATGGTATAGAAGATTTGACAAGTTTATGTTGAGTCACAAGTTCAGGCGGTGTGACTACGACACCTGTGTTTACTTCTATGGTGAGAATGTCGAAGACATGATATATTTGCTTATTTATGTGGATGACATGCTTATAGCAAGCAAGCATATGAAAGGAATCACTCATGTAAAGAATCTCTTGAAGTCAGAATTCGAGATGAAAGACTTGGGAATAGCTAAGAGGATACTGGGCATTGATATTATTCATGGAGGTGATGGAAAGATCATTATGAACCAAAGTGCTTACTTGGAGAAGGTGTTAAGGAGATTTAACATGCACAAATCCAAGCATGTTGCAACACCTCTGGGGTCTCAGTTCAAGTTATCTAAGAAGTCTTGTCCTAATACTGATGAAGAGAAGAAGTGTATGGAGAACACGCCGTATGCTAATGCTATAGGGTCGATTATGTATTCCATGGTATGTTGCAGGCCGGATTTGGCTCATGCAATGAGCTCAGTAAGCAGGTATATGGATAATCCTGGCAAGGACCATTGGGAGGCAGTTAAGTGGTCGCAGTATATTGGTGGTTCGATTAGATCGATTGGTGTTTGAGCAACACCAGACAAGGAATGATGCACTGATTGGGTATGTCGACTCGGATTATGCTGCAAACTTGGATACAAGGAAGTCTTTAACTGGATATGTATTCACATTATTTGGTACAGCAGTGAGTTGGAAGTCTACTCATCAACCTGTGGTTGCATTATCAGCTACAGAGGCAGAATTTATGGCCATGACTGAAGCTGTGAAAGAAGCTATTTGGCTCAAGGGAATTCTGGGGCAGTTCGGTGTGTTGCAAACACCGGTGACTATATTTTGTGATAGTCAAAGTGGTAGCTGATAAACTAACTGGTAGTTGATTGGGTAGCTAATAAGCTAGTTGGTTTTTATAAAAGTGTTTAGTAAATCAATTAGCTGATAAACTAACTGATTTGCTAAATATGTTATGTAAAAATAAATCAGCTAGCTTATTTTTCTAATAAGCTTCCTGGACAAGCTTATAAGATCAGCTAGTTTATCAGCTACCAGCTAGCCGTTCACGTAACAGGCTTATTACAAAAATAAATTTATCGAGCTGATAAGCTTGTACTAAACAGAGCCATAATTGAGAAAAGGGTAATTGAACTCCAGTTATTCTGTACCACAATAATACAAATGGGGAATTCTCCAATTTCCTCCGTCCCAATATTTTTCTTTTTTGATGTTCCATTCGAAAATTTCTAAATCATAAAAGTAATTTTTTTACCCCACTCATCAATTAGTTATTATTTCTATTTCATATTTTCTCACTGCTTTATTCTTTATTCCTCAATCCTCATACTTTATCATCTACAAATAACTTTACAAATATAATACCACTCACACTCTATTTTTTAATTAATTTTCTTAAATCCAAGAAAAGAGTAAGGACTTTAAAGAAGTTATTAACAGAACAAAGTGATGGAATATCATTCTATTTCTCTTACGACGCTCTGTCTTGATCTGCATTTAGTCTCGATTCACTTTAATCGAGTTGGACATGTAATCATGCTTGGCAAACAACTTTAATCCAGTTGAAGTACCCATTTTAATCCTCCTACTATTCTTGTAGAACTCAATTAAATTTTCTCACTCAACCTCCTTGTTTTCTTTCTCTTTACTTTTTCCTTAATTATAACAACCTTAAATCTATCAAATAGTTTTAAAAAATCTTACGCACATCACTTCACTCTTATCCATCATACATAACTACCTTATAAAAATTTAACTCTATCCCGAACATAAATTTTCACAATTCAATAAAATTGAATTACTATTTATCTGTTCAAGGCGTGTTAAAGTTCAATCTGTTAAGATCGTATGCCAAAAAGTCACCATATATTCACAGATTTAAGAAAAATAATCACATTCAAGAAAATAATGAATTAGTACAGAATTTTAGGATGGTGTTAGGAAGACACTTTTACTCTCAAAGAAACCCCACAACTTTTCATTTACCTCTTCCCACCCAAAAACTTTCCTAAACTCCAATTGAGTGTTTTTATTCTATTTAAACGACAACAATTAAGTTGAATTTGAAGTTGATCAATAGTAACTAAATTAGAGTTGATCTTTTAAGTTTTATATTTGGTATCAAATTGTGATTTGATAAGGTTTAGTAGTATATATTGTATATTTGAGTTTTTAAGTTTGAAGTTTTTGAGTTGATGAATATTAATTTGATTCGAGTAACATACGATACTATTTGACTACAAACTCGAATTGAGTTTTCTTAATTCCAATTAAGTTTTTGTGTATTACACAAAAATCAAAATCCAGTTTGTAGCCAAACACTTCGATAGTGTGGCGAAAGTGGCGTAATAGACAAATACTCCCTCCATTTCGGAGAAAGTGTTACAATTTGGATTTGCACCAATTTTAAGAAAAAGTAGAAAGTACAAGTGGGCCCCATGATTATTAGAGATTAAATGAGTGGCATATTGTAATAAAAGTGAAAGTTAGGGAGTTTTATTATTTAATTAGTTTACATAAATTGAAATTGTAACACTTTTAAGGTATCAATTCCAAGAATTCAATCACAGATCTAGAATTCCAAAAATGGATGTTTAATGATCGACTTCGGACTAGTCGAATATGACAAAGGAGATGAGTACAGAGAGACGGATGATGTAAATATCAAATATTACCCCCTCATATATTGTTACTACATATAAGTCCCTGTAATTTCAAAACTTAAATACTCCCTCCGTCCTCGATACAGTACCCGCGGGGCCGGACACAATTTTTAATAAAAAAGTTAATACAATAAAAGTTATGGTAATAAAGTAGAAAATAGATTGAATAAAGTAAAAGAAATAATGAATAAAGTATGAAAGAAAGTGAATAAAGTAGGAGATATATTTTTCATTAAATGAATGGAAATTTGAATTTGTGACGTCCCAAAACGGAATGCAGGAAGTTCAATATGGGACGGAGGGAGTATAACTCCAATGTTAATTGTTCAATACTCCCTCCTTCAAAAAACTTCATGCATTAGAATTTACGTGTAATTTTAAGTTAAAAGTTAAATTAATGATAAGGATAGAAATGTGGTGAAATTGTAATTTTTTGTAGTAAAATACTTAATTTGTTTATAAACGTGAAATTATTTATTATTTGTTGGTTGAGCTCGAGCTTAAGAGTAATAACCCTTAACTGTCCGAGCTTAGGCATAACTCGGCTCAACTCGTTTGCAGGCCTAGCCTGAGCCATTGGGAAAAGGGCTTATGAGCGGTGACATGCAGGTCGGGCCTGACCAGGCCGTAAAAGCATTGAACATTTGCATTTTTCGGCCTGTTATGGGCTTTTTAGTTGATGATTGGGCCTGACACAACCCCTAGCCCATTACAATAAGGTCCAATCCCTGGTCTATTAACTGGTTGGGCAAGCATGATTAGGCAGGACTTTCTTTTTATATTTTATTTTCCCTTTCAACAACTTTAATTCATTTCACAGAGTCTCATAAGAGATGATCTCTATATAATTTATCTAGAAACGGCCTATGTTATTTACAAAACCATTCATGTTGTTAATCAAAACGTCTATGTTGTTAACGAAATAAGTATTATTGTAATATGAAAACCCATTAATATTGAGAATATAGGTGTTTTGATTAATAACATCGATGATTTTCTTGACAATATAAGTTCGTCTCTAAATAAATTACCTAGAGACCGTCTCTCAGCAGACTTACTCAATTCATTTTAGTTAGCTATGTTACATATATAACTTCTAATAACCAAAATATACAAATACTGGAAGAATATTTGAAAAGATGTACAAATCCATAGTCCATGCACTACAAAAAACTGGTATGTAGCGACGGATAGATCCGTCACCCCAGCTCTGGCGACGGATAGAAATTTCGTCGCCCCACTGGAGCTGTGGCGACGGATAAATAATCCGTCATCCAATTCGCGACGGATTGGACGACGGATTATCATTTTTGACCTTTTTATTTATTTATTTTAAATCGATTATTGCCGACGGATAGATTCTATCCGTCGTTAAATTGGACGACGGATAGAAGCGATCCGTCGCTCAATATATTATTGGAATTAGTGACGAAATATGAAATTTCGTCACTATTTTTTTTTTAATTTTGTTTTTTTTATATTAATCCCTGTTTTTCGTAGTTCACCTATTTAATCAATATAATGATCGATAATAAATCAATAATACGGAAAATATTTCAATAAATGATAAATAAAAAATGTAATATCCGAATAAGTCTAAATTATCCGAACAAGTGTAAATCTAATAAATTCGAACGTACATAGTACATATACATAACTAGCTACCAGACGGGGGTGGGTGCTGGCCGAACCGGGACATGAACTGCTCCATCTGTAATCGAAGGCGCTCGTTCTCCTCCCTTCGTTCTCTGTCGCGCCGCTCCATCTCTTGAGTTAGAGAGCTGCAACTGTTCCGCATCGCGATCGCACCATTTCGAGACCTAGTCCTGTGTAAACCGACGTCAGATCATTGGGATGATGATGAGGAGCACCCCGGACTAGCCAAGCTCAAACCGAGGCTCCCGAGTCCATATATTCGTCCTTTGCTGTCCGGTTTGTTAACCTCTAGGAAGATGTTGTCAACTTGTTCAGTTGACAGCACATCACCCGTCTCTTCCTCCTGCCTCGCTACCTGAGCATCAACCTCAGCCTGAAATCATAAATAGCAGATATCATGATGCCATCGTTTTCAAAAATAACTTGTAATAGTGTACAAATATGAACTTTAAGCAACATAAACATATAAGAATAGACGAGGCCCGGCCGGTCCATACCCGCCTTTCCGCTGGCCTTCTTGAAGATGTCATACTTAGATGTCACCCCGTTGAGATCTGAACAACATATATAGTCAACAATTTATCATCTCACAAGTAATAGAGCAGAGATACAATACATACATGTAATGCTAGATTGAAAATATATATATATATATATATATATATATATATATATATATATATATATATATATATATATATACAGATACCGATTGGTAATAATCAGTGAGTGTATATCGCCACCAAAGGTGGGGAACGGCCCTTCCTGCCGCATCGATCGAGACGCCTGATTACATGCATTGATGTAGGCATTGTCCTGGACATCAGTTCGGCGCCAGTAGGCATCCCAAAGGGCCCACTCCGCTGCATCAGCCTGTGGAGGCATTGGGCCATTCCGATCCCGAATGGCCTTCCAAGTACAAACCATATCCCTGTACAGTTTAGATCCCACAGTCTCGTAAACACGCCAGATCTATGGGATCAATCTGCTGGGAATGAAGTACTCCTTCTACATTCCCAATTTCATACAACATCCAAAGTCAATACATATATAACGTCACCATGTTACATCAATTTAATAAGATACAACAACATAACAGATATGGTGACTAACATATTACCCAAACAAAGTGGCTAACATAACACTCACATATAGTGGCTAACATACCACTCACATTGTCCTAAATTTTACTAACAGAATGGTGACTAACATATCACCCAAATAAAGTGGCTAACATACCACTCACATACAGTGGCTAACATACCACTTATATTAAAACGATTATAATAACAAATAAAGGAATGGCATATTTTAACTTACCCTCAGCTCATCAAAGTACACGGCCCTCATGCGGTCCGAGATGTGAGACCAACACTCACCACCCTGCCCCGGTGGCTCTCTCCTGCTCCGGAAGATGTCACCTAGTTTGTTGTGGACCTCCCGAGGCCATAAACTGTTGTCAATGTATAAGATACAAGAAACAAATATATATTACTTTAGTACAACAATTTATACTTGTCAACTATCATAAGTTATGTTTTACATATTTAAGAAGAATGTATAATACTTACTTGGCAGGACCAATAGGAAAAATCACAGGCAACCCGTCCCACGTGACGTTGGGATTCAGTGGATCAAACACGAGGTAGGGACAATAGTCATGGTCGCCCTCCAGTATGTGTCCGGGCTGAATGGTAGAGCCCCAGCTGCTATCACCTGATGGGGGGTCTCAGGAATCTGAGACCTGCTGCCCTGACTACCAGAGCCCTCCCTGTCCTCTGACCCTGTCCCCGACCCAGCACTATCATGCGGCTGGCTTTGTGTGTTGGGGGGGGGGGGGATGATATGTGGACTTCCTCTGTCGCGGCATCTACAAAAATATGTAATAAATACAATAAAATGTGTTAGTATGAGTTATAATACAGAACAAATTATAAGAACACATATAATTACTCAAGTGTTATCAACTACTAACTAGTTATAATACACATAATATACCGTTATCGCCGTCCTCTAAGTCTACATATTGGTCCTCTAAGACCCAACCTATCAATCTCCGCAAGAATTTGTGCACCAGTAAGTCTTGTCGGGGCTTTTTTGTTTACAACTTTATTTTTCAAGAATTGATCCTTGTTCTTCCTGAACGAATGGTCACTTTCTAGCAACCTACAATGACAATCAAACCAACAAAATTTTCCACTACCCTTCAGTCTAAATGCATCAGTATTCTCCAAGCAATGTGGACATGCATATTTCCCTGCGGTTTTCCTTCCAGATAGCATGGAGTACGCAGGAAAGTCACTCACGGTCCAAAGAAGAGCTGCTCTCAAGGTGAAGTTCTTTTTGGTCAACACATCATATGCAGGGATACCATCCGTCCACAACTCGATCAGCTCCTTGAGTAGGGGTTGCAAGAAAACATCCAACGTCAGTCTAGGATCTTTCGGCCCAGGCACCAATGCAGTCAGAAACATGAATGGCTCCTTCATGCACTCATCGGGGGCAGGTTGTACGGTGTGAGCATAACTGGACAACAAGAGTATTTTCGTTCACTCCCGAACACTACAAGAAATCCGCCGTTTAGCGACGGCCATTAGCGACGGATAGAATCCGTCGCTATTTAGCGACGAATGGCTAATTTTAGCGACGGATGTTTTTCCGTCGTTAAATAGCGACGGATTTATTTATCCGTCCCTAAATAAGTTGACCAGCTTACAAAATAAAAAAAAATAATAAAAAAAGGTAACTAGCGACGGATCGCGTTCCGTCGCTAACTAGCGACGGACGCTATCCGTCGCTAAAACCTTGATACCATCGGGCAGTAGCCCTTTCTTCCCCATTTTTCTTCCTTCTTCCTTCGCCATTTCCAATTTTCCGACCAAATCTCAATTGCTCCAATTTTGGAGTCTTCTCGAAGCTCGTGGGACAAGGAGCTCGTGTGGTCAACCAATTTCATCTTTTCACCAGCTAAATCGAAGGTATTTTGGCTAAAACCTTAACTTTGTCAAATTTTAGAATTTTGTTAATTTTGACTAATTTGAGCAATTGAACGTTTATTGTAAGTATGTAGTAGTTAGTTTAGCTTATATTACGTAGTGTGTTAACTTTGAGATGTTCAATTGATGTATTGATTGTGAATTTGATTTTTTAGTATAATGTTAGAATGTTTGGAAGTATGTAGGGTTGTTAATTTGATATTTTCGTATATGTAGTAGGATTAGAAAGATTTAGTTTAGTGTTTTGGAACCCTTACTTGTTGACAAATTTGGGAATTTTGATAATTTCGACTAATTAGATCAATTGTATGTTTATGGGAGATATAATATACTAGCTAGTTAACTTTGTGCAATTGATATATTGATTGTGAATTTGTATTGCTAATTATTATAATGTTAGGATGTTTGTAATTAAGTACGTAGTAATTTTGATTCGATAAATTCGTATATATACACTAGATTATGAAGATTTAATTAAGTGTTTTGAGACTATTTGGTGATTATATTAACGTAAAATGCATGTTATAAATCTAATAATTGTAGACGTGTCAGGCTAATCATATAATTATTATGAATCTCGATCGTTCATGGATGTACCGTCGCATAGTGAATGGCAGAATTCAGTCTAGTTTTGTGGAAGGGGTTGAATCCTTCATCACTTTTGCGCTTACACAAACTACTTGTTTGAGTGGGGAAGATGAAGGGCCCTTGCAATGCGAACAAATGTAGGAATAAACAATTTTTGCCTCCTGAAACGGTAGTGGAGCACTTGAAACGTAAGGGGTTCGTGTCTCAGTATGAGGTATGGTGTTATCATGGTGAGACACGAGCACCGTTCATGGATTATGAGCACCTCTCAAAGCGTAAAAGGAAGGAGAAAAATGTGATCGGAAGTACTCAAAACACGTCTACATCTGATGCTAATTATGATCATGAACGGATGGAGAAAATGGTGTATGATGTTGCAGGTCCAGAGTTCATGGACACCAGGGAGCCAAGAATCGAGGGGATGTGGAGGAGCCTCCGAATCCTGCGGATCAGGTGTTCTTTGACTTGCTGGAATCAGCAAAGAAGCCGATTTATTAGGGATGTAGGCTGAGCGAGTTGTCTTTGTTGGCTCGGCTAATGAGTTGTAAGGCTAATGGCCAGCAATCTGAAGTGAGCTTCAA
The DNA here is from genome assembly GCA_026545765.1 of Plantago major. NCBI lineage: Eukaryota > Viridiplantae > Streptophyta > Magnoliopsida > Lamiales > Plantaginaceae > Plantago > Plantago major. Next base: position 72,754,578 of record CM048843.1, read on the forward strand.
TGAATGGGTACAATTAATGTCAGATCTTTGTCCGGAAGAAAATCTAGTTCCCACCAACTTTTACCAAGCGAAGAAAAAGATGCGGGGGATGGGGTTGCCCATGGAAACCATAGATTGTTGTGAGGATATGTGTATGATCTATTGGGGGGAGGATACAGATCTACTGAAGTGCAAGTTCTGTGGTAAGGACCGGTACAAGCGTTACAAGGAGGGGGCTGCAAAGAAACGTCAGAAGAAAAATCTACCACATAAGAAAATGTGGTATTTTCCTCTAGCACCTCGTTTGAAGAGGTTGTACGCTTCAAGTGCTTGTGCCGATAAAATGCGGTGGCACAATGAGCGAGTAATCCCGGAAGAGGGTAGAATGGAGCATCCATCAGACTCATCCGCATGGAAACAGTTCGATAAGACCTACCGGAGTTTGCGGTGAGCCTAGAAATGTACGCTTGGGCTTTATGCGGATGGTTTTAACCCGCTTGGAAATGACCGGAAGTACTCTTGTTGGCGACCATCTCGACACCGCATAACTGCCCCGGTGAGTGCATGAAGGAACCATTCATGTTCTTGGCGTGTTGGTGCGGGCCGATGATCCGTCACGAGTGGATGTGTTCTTGACCCTAATCAAGGATTGAGTTGTGGGAAAATGCTATCCCGGCATATGATGTGTCAAAGAAGAAGAACTTTACATTGAGAGCAGCATTACTGTGGACCGTGAGTGATTTTCCTGCGTACTCCATGCTATCTGGAAGGAAAACCGCGGGCTTTAATGCTAGTCCAGCGGGTTCTAGTAGTACCCCAGCTAGTCATGGTAGTCCTCTCGTTGGATACGACATTGGGGGGAGCAGCAGCCAGTCTCAGGTACCAGAGACTCCACCGGCCTACACGCTTCGCTCCGGTGACTACCCCTCGACGGGTGTCCGTGCCAGACGTTGACGGTGCTACATTTAAGGGGAAACCGGTGTTGTTTCCCAATGGCAGGAACAAGTAAGTATTATGGAGTTGTAGAACATACACTTAAGATAAATATATGTTACATGATTTTACTAATGAATATTTGTTTCTTGTTTGTCTCATTGATAACAGGTTTTGGCCTCCGGATGCCTCGGACAAACTAGGCAAAATCTTGAGGGGGCGGAGATGCCGGATGAGGGAGAAGTGGTCAAACGTCCCGGACCGGATGAAGCACTTTTACTTCGACGAGCTGCGCGTAAGCTTAAATGTTACAATTAATGCTTTATTTGTTTTTTTAATCATTGTGTTAATGTGTGTGGTATGTTAGCCACTATATCTGTGAGTGGTATGTTAGCCACTAAGCTTGTTTTGATGTGTTAGTCACCATTTATGAACTTGTTGTGTCGTTTGAGTGGTATGTTAGCCACTGAACTTGGGTGATATGTTAGTCACCATTGTGTTAGTCAATTTTAGGACAATTTGAGTGGTATGTTAGCCACTAAGCTTGTTTCGATGTGTTAGTCACCATTTATGAACTTGTTGTGTCGTTTGAGTGGTATGTTAGCCACTGAACTTGGGTGATATGTTAGTCACTATTGTGTTAGTCAATTTTAGGACAATTTGAGTGGTATGTTAGCCACTGAGCTTGTTTTGATGTAGGACTACTACATTTCAGTTTCATTTTAGTGTTATATTTAAATTGTTATCTTTCTTTATACTTGTGCAATTTTTACTTTGAATGGAATTGTTGTAGAAGGACTATTTCATTCCCAATCTTATTGGTGTCCCGGTTGTACTCCGTTTCGAGACTTTAGGGTCCGACATCTACTGAAAATGGTCTACAAAATGAAGGAGACACGCAGTGACCAACTTGGGTGGGGGATGACGAGTGGGCACTGTGGTTGACGTACTGGAATGATCCCTTCGTCCAGGATCAAGCGTACAAGAACAGAAAAAATCGTTTGTCTGAGCCGCATGATGGTACGGGCACTGCCAGACATCACTATGGGTCGCGAGCTATTGTTACAGATCACGTGATGGAGGTTAGTAAATATGTTGTTTATGACTTGGAATATGATACATAACAGTTTTTAGCTTTCATTTCAATCAACTAACTACTTGTTTGCACATATGTTTTTTTAGGGCCAATAAAGGACAGCCGAAGAGTGCTCTGTACCACTTCAAGAAGGCTAAGCTGAAGAATGGCATCTGGACTGACGTGAGGGCCGAACGTATTGCGGTACGTTTCTTTCTTAAGGTTAATTACATGTGTATTTGAGTATTTTAATTAAAGTGATTCCTAAAATTACATCTCATTTCGTATGCAACCAACAATTGCAGAGTGAGGTCGAGAAGAGGATGGACGAGAGGATGATCGACGGTCATGAGTCAATTGAAGAGCAAGACCAGATCTTCTTGAGGTCAACCGATGGACAAAGAAGGGTCGAATGTATGGATTGGGAAGTTTAGGCCCTTCCATGAGTTATGGTAGCTTCTCAGTGTCCCAGGGATCAGGATCGCGATCTAACCTCTACACGCAGCAGCAGGTTAACGAGATGATGACTCCTCTCCAACAGGAAATACTGCGACCAAGGCAGCTTACGAGCAAGTGCTTGAGGAACAGGCTCGTATGGCCAAGCGGATGGACGATTTGACCGGATGTTGATGAGCTCTTCCCAGTCTCACCCACCGCCTCCTCCCGATTATCCTTAGTTACATCAGACTTGTTATGGATAATTTGACACTATTTCACCTTCCAATTCTTGTTTCGGATTATTTGTAGATAATTTATATAGTTTCGGATATATTAATGCAATTTAATTGTTTCGGGTATATTATCTATGACTATATTATGTGAAAAAACAGGTGAAAAAGAAATATTTAAAAAAATAATAATTTCAAAACAGTAGATTTAGCGACGGAATTATGTCCGTCGCTAAAACATATAAATTCCGTCGCTAAATACCAATCGAACTAAGCCGGATTAGTTCGTGAATTTAGCGACGGAATTATTTCCGTCGCTACACCCCGTCTCTAATTAGAGACGGATACAGAATCCGTCGCCAATGCGGATGAACTGGTCAACGGATTAATCCGTCGCCAGTGCGTCGTTATTTAGCGACGGATCCCTTATCCGTTGCTTAAAAACATTGCGACGCATTGTTTGGGGACGGGGTATTATCCGTCGCTAAGGATTTAGTGACGGATCGATCCAGTTTTAGATTCGGCTACAAACTCTGGATATGTCTTGTCAAACGATTTCCATGCGAGTGAGTCTGCTGGATGGTCCATTCTACCATCTTCTGCATTATGCGAGATTACTCGCTCCTTGTGCCACCGCATTTTATCCGCAGAAGCACTTGAAGCATACAATCTTTTCAAACTAGGTGCTAGAGGGAAGTACCACATTTTCTTATGTGGGAGATTTTTCTTCTGTCGTTTCTTTGCAACCCCCTCCTTGTAACGCTTGTACCGTTCCTTACCATAGAACTTGCATTGTATTAGATCTGCATCCTCCTCCAAATAGATCATGCACATTTTCGGACAACAGTCTATGGTTACCACAAGCAACCCTAAACCCCGCATCTTTTTCTTCGCTTGGTAAAAGTTGGTGGGAACTAGGTTTTCTTCAGGACAAAGGTCCGACATTACGTCAACCCACTCATTGAAGCTCGTTTCAGATTGCTGGCCATTAGCCTTACAACTCATTAGCCGAGCCAACAAAGACAACTCAGTGAGCTTACACCCCGGATAAACCGGCTTCCTTGATGATTTTAACAAGTCAAAGAACACCTGATCCTCGGGATTCGGTGGTTCCTCCACCTCCACCTCGGTTTCAGTGTTAGTTGTGTCCATGAACTCTGCCTCGCAAAGATCATACACCATTTGTTCGACTCGAGCTCGAATAGCATCGCCTTCAGATGTACTTTGTTCCCCGACTTGTTCATTTTTTCTCTTCCTTCCACGTTGTCTGTATTGGTCATATGTATTGGACGGTGCTGCTTCCTCACCATGATGACTCCATACCTGATACGCAGGCAGGACTCCATTTTTCCTCAAGTGATGGACTACCGTTGTAGGAGTCACGTATTGCTTGTTTCTGCACTGTTTCATTGCACAAGGGCACTTTATCAACCCATCCTTTACACAAGCCGGATTTGAGATTGCAAATGCAATGAAACCTTCAACCCCTTTCAGAAAACTCGATTGAACTCTGCCATTTAGAGTACGACAATACATCCATGAACGATCGGTATTCATTGAATAATTAGATAATAACCTGACACATTTGAATTCATTAGATCGAGGTCTATCATTTACGATAATAAATCAATTTCACAATAATTGAATCAATTGCTACGTAATATAAGTTATATTAGCTTCAATCAATTGTTACGGCATTACATAATATAAGTTACATTAGCTTCAATTTTACCATAATGTTTGGTTTCATATATCAACTAATGATTACTCCCTTCATTTCAGAGAAAGTGTTACATTTTGACTTTGACCGGTCAACTGTCTTCGAGTTTGACCACAAATTACTCATAAACGATAATAGTAAATAATTTAATAAAATCATATAATAAAATTTTAATTACTAAATTTTCATTATATAATTTTAATAATTTATTTATTAATATCGTTTAAGAATAAATTGTGGTCAAACGCGGAGACAGTTGACCGAAAAATAGTAAAATGTAACACTTTTTTCTGAAATGGAGGGAGTACTAGTTATACAAGCCTAGAGACAAAACGGATAAAACTCATCATTCTCTTGCAGCCCCCTCCTCATCACTTGTGACGCTCCCTACCACAGAACTTGCATTCCAATAGATCTATATCCTCCTCCCAATACACCATGCACATGTTCCGACATGCACAAACGTACTCAATAGGCGGCCCCAAACCCCACCTCTCCCTCCATTGGAGGTATGCCATGGACGGTGCTTCCTCACCGTGATGAATCCATACATGATACTCAGGCATGAATCCATAACGTCACAAGTGCTCGAATATTGCTGTTGGAGTCATAAATTGCTTGTTTCTGCAGGTTTCCAATGTGCAAGGACACTTTATCAACCCCCAGTTGCACAAGCCGGACGTCCCATGGAAAACAAGATGAAACCTTTAACCCCTTCTACAAAACTCCTAGAAACTCTGCAATTTACTGTCGTACGATCGTACATCCATGAACGGTCGAAATTCATTGTATACTTTTTTAACCTGACACGTTCCAATTGATTAGATCGTATTTAATTTATTAGATCGATTCCAATTCGGATAAGAAGATTGTAGAGATTAATTGTTAATTATTATACGTTCCTTATAAATTAATTATTAAGTGTTCGATATGTTACAAAATTTATTAAGTGTTTTACTACTACGAGTTATAAATTATAAATTACACGTTAATATAATCAACAAATTATCCGTCGCTCAAAACACTTAACTACATCCTCGTAATTTAGTACATATATGAATTTATCAAATCAACCAAAACTACTACATACATACATATCAAATTAACTAAACTAACTACATACATACTTAACATACATATCAAATTACACATACATATCGAATTACTACATACATACTTAACATACATATCAAATTAACTAAACTAACTACCTACATAATTAATTAACATACATACTTCACTACATACATACTTATCAAATTAACATACATACATATTGAATTACTACATACATTCATATCAAATTAACTAAACTAACTATCAAATTACATATACAAATCAAATTAATCAAATTACATATACATATCAAATTACATATAATTGATCAAATTAACTAAACAAGCTACTACATACTTCATATAAACATACAATTGAGAATAAGTAGTCAAAAATCAAAAAATCCCAAATTTCCAAAAGTTAGGGTTTAGCCAAAATACCGTTGATTCCGAAGAAAATAGCGGATGAAATTTGAAATTGATGGAAGAAACGAGCTCCTCGTCCAACGATCTTCGAATTGACACCAAGATTGAGAAGAATCGTCAACAATTGGCCGGATTTGACGGAGGATAAAGGAAGAAAAACGGAGGAGAAAGGAAGAAGCAGAAGAGCGAAATGGCTTCTGCTTCTGCTTCAGTCCGATAAAACCCTTCTGGGCCGACGGAAACGTATCCGTCGGCCCAAAGGTCGATCCGTCGCTACGGGGGCGACGTCGCCTATTTTTATTTTTTTTTAAATTTTAAATATAAATATTAACGACGGATAATTTATCCGTCGTTAATATTTAATTTTAAAAAAAAAACAAGTCCAAAGTATGGGCGACGGATTAATAAAATCCGTCGTCCATATAGCGACGGATAATTATTATCCGTCGCTAAGGTTGGCGACGGATATAAGAGATTCGTCGCTATGGGGCGACGGATGCATAATACCAGCATTCTTGCTGTAGTGATGTACGATCCCATAATGTTTGTTTCATTAGAGTGCGCCACAACCTTGCTGACAAAGAATTCATGAAAACGTTTGATTGTGTTCAAGGCCCTGTTTACCACTAGCTTTCCAGCTAGCTTTTCAGCTCCATTAGTTTTTTTTTACCACTGACTAGTAAAAAGCTTGTTACGTGAACGCACAGCTATTTAAATCAGCTAGCTGGTTAAAGAAGCTACCCAGATTAACCTTTTTTTAAAAAAAAACTACTTGTTATCTTTTTATTCCGAAAATATCCCTAACCTAAATTAAATAAAGTAAAACCAATCGTTAGTTACTTTTCTCAATAGACGACTTATATTTTATATTTGTTTGAACCTTTATTATACATTTTGTGTGTACTTGTTTGCAACTTGCATAAGTTACTAATTTTTTTTCCGTATTAAGTTAGAATGCTCAATGAATATTTATTTTCAACTTCTGATAATTTTCAATGATGTTATTAAAGTGGCGGTGAAAAGTACATTGAATATATATTAAAATAATTAGACAAAAATGTGATGTACTATTATTTAGAAAAATAAGAGTAATGCCCTTTTATGTCATTTTATAAAATATCAGCTAACTTATCAGTTAATTTGCTAAACACCTACATTAAAATCAGCTAGCTTTTCAGCTAGTTAATCAGCTACTTATTCAGCTAGTTTTTCAGCTACCTATTCAGCTACCAGCTAGTTAATCAGCTACCAACTAACTTTTCAGCTACCGACTAATTTTTCAGTTAGTTTTACTAAACAGGGACCAAGTCTTCGAGATGAACAACTATATAACTAGTGACTGTCGAAGTAAAATGTGTTTTCTAGTGTAGTAGTATTATGTGTTCCCTCAAAGTCCAATAAGTTCCCCAGAGTCTAGTGGGCCTCGACTATGTATTCTGTTTGCTTAAGTACCGGGCAGGCACGGACCTGTCCTGGCTGTTCATTTGGGTTTACTTACGTCCAATTGTACCATGGTTTACTAGGCTATAAACGATTCAATCCGTTCATGACTTCGTGAAAAGTTTCTAACGCCGATCGTCTTCGAAATCGGTCAACACGCCGTCATGAAAGCATGCTCGACTCATTTTCGATCGAGCAATGATCATAAAAATGAAAAGCTCGATGATCACGAGCAGCTCGGGAGCACATAACAACAACAACAACAACAATAATACTAATAATAATAAGTAATTATGATAATAATAATAATAATAATTATTATTATTATTATTATTATTATTAGTATTATGATTATTCTTATTATTATTTTACTAAAATAAATGTTTTTATCCTTAATTTTTTCACGAATTGAGCATTTTCGATCAGCTCGCGAGCTTTTTTATAACTTGACGAACCGATCTCGATCTCAAATATATGACGATCGTCGATCACAGGTCAAATCAGACGAGCAATGATCAATTGGGCTGAAAATCGGCTCGTTTACAGCGCTAACTAAAACAAACCAAACAATGACAAAGTATAAATGGAATAAAGAAATACATTAAAACTAGGTCATTTTTTCTCCATCTTTGGCATAAAATTTTCCATTAGGTACCGATCGACCTATATTGTTCCCATAAAATATTGTGGTTAGGGCCGGTCACAACCTATTTAAACCGGTGAAGTCGGGCCTGTATATTTAATGGCCGAGTGGGCAGGCTATTCTAGCCTAATTAACACCTCTACCTGTGCTCGAACCTGGAGCAATATTGCACCGAATTGGAGCAGTTAATTAACACAATTTGGCCTTTTAACACAATTTTTTCTGTACATAGAAAACATCTAAAGCTCACCAGCTGCGTGTAATTCCCATGATTCATGAACATAAAAACATGTAATCAATGAAGTAGCAGCGTTTTTCGGGTTTTTCATTAACTTTGGATTTTATATTCAAACGGGTACCACACCCTTACAGATGCGGGTGGTATATGCCACTAATGGGTCTGTCTTGGCTCGTACTGAAGTGGAAGTTTGGAGCCGAAGATTAATCGCGAAATTCATATAACAATTCACAAAGTTTCAATAATTTTTCAATTCAATTTAAATCTCATCCGTTGATATTACTGATTTAATTTGAATCCGGTACGTGCATATATCATTGTTTAACACTTTAAGTAAAAGGTACAAGGTTCGAATTTTATTAGCTTAAGTTTCTCCCTTTAATTTATTATTAAATGTTTTCTATTTTTACAATTACAAATTCATCGGTTTATATAAAAACTAAACTATTAACACTAATGTGTTACGTAAATGCTAGTAGAATAATAAGTTGAATATGATGATAATTTAAGGGCGCAATATAATCATGAATGCTAAACAACACCCTAATCACTGATCTACACAATAGATCACAGTTAATTAAAACGTTCTGCTAAATGTAGTAAATTCTTCGCTCACAACTTAATACAATTGCCTAATTAAGTCTGTTTTACACTTCTCAGCAGAACAGAACACGACAGGTAATTATAATGAAGTGGAGAGATTTACAACCTTTATGGAACCCTAGCTAAATTTATACATGTTGAGTTCAATTTTATGTCTGCGTCAATTTATTTCGTTTTTCACTTCATCTGTTTAATTAAATCTTCTTTGCAATATATTACAATATGTGACAATATGCAGAACTCGATCATGATTTCTGGAAAAATTAAAAGATTTTTTATTTGATGATCTTAAACCAGAATTACAAAGTAAAATTGAACAACAGATCCAGCAGTAGTTATAGTTTCTTGGTCCATCAGTTCCTTCTTTTTGTTTCTTGCTGCTGCTTCTGACACCAAACTACAAAGGCAACAACAATATAAAAACAAAGTTAGTCTCAAACTATTGCAATTATACTGAAAAATTGAAAAGCAAAACAGTCAAGAATCAAGATCATAAGCTAATCATATGAATTAGTGAAGTGAACATAAAGTGTACCGACTAAGTAGGGAGCTCCCTTCAGTCCAAGACGTGACAGGAAGAACGAAACGCAGCTCCTACATCGTCCTATCAACAACACATTGACCTTAAATGGGTGGTCAATGAATTCGTGAAAGGACGAGCTAGCAGCTACATTCTCCGCCCTTCGATCTGCCTCGGACTGGACTGAAGGAGGCTCCCTAACTCCATAGAATACAATTATTAGTTGATTATTAGCGTTTTATTATTGTTATTATTATTATTATTATTATATATACAAGAAGAAGAAGAAGACAGAAGAGAAGATTGAGAAGTGTAGTGTGTTTGGTTTGAGTTGAGATGGGAGAAGATGGAGAAGAGTGTGTTTATATTATGAGTTTGAAGGGTTTGGTTTGATTTGAGATGGAGAAGAGAAGGCATGCATATTTATAGGGGGAAATGAGGGTTGCATGTGAATATCTGAAAAGATGGGGGAAGGACAAGGAAGTAAAAAGAAGAGTGGGATTGTACAAAGGATTCCATTGAGAGGTGAGAAACGACAAGTGAACAGTAGGAAATTGCATTTATGGTACACTTGACGATTTGAGGTTTCACAATATTAGTTGTATTGGGCATGGGGAAACAGGATTTCGTACATCTATCTTCCTACTTCTAATCAAAACAGCTGTAGCGCTGGGGAGCTAGCTAGCTCCTTTTACTCTATCCTTCTCCATTGGATACTTTTGCTTTCATTTTGAATTTGAACGTCTCTTCTGATGATATGTAGTTTGAGTGACATGCATGTGTTGTGTTGTGTTGTGTTGGATTTTTTAAGTTTCATTTTGAATAAACGTATACATTTGCGTGTCGAACTTTGATTACGAGTTTTTTGGGAAACATATTGTAAAATTATATTATGAAAGATCATGTATTTACTTTAGCGACATACTTTAGAAGTGATTTCGGTTAGATCACATGGGATATCTTTATACTGCAGTTGCCTCACTACAAGAAAAACGCTTCAATAGTCACGGCAAAATCGTGATCCAACTGTCTGAGTGAGTTCTAACGTGACTGTGTTCACCCCGGTTACATTAGTGTCTTGACAAAAAATGCAGTTTTTACGTAGTGTTTTGAATGGAAGTTAAGGAATATGTGAGATGGTTGGTTTAAAGTAGTGTTTTGAATGGAAGATAAGGAATATGTGAGATGATTGTTTTAATTGTAGGCTCCAATTATATTTTTTATAAGCTAAGTATGTCAAAAACATTAATGTATAGAGCATATACTATATAACAAAATGAGATATAGTTTAAGATGGGATAGATAGATGGAGGTTGGGTTATTTTAGCAAAACTAAATGAAAGAAACTGATAAATTGAATTGTACTTTCTACGGACTGAGCTAAAATTAATATCTCACACGCTATTGATTTGAATGGATGCATGTGTTCATTAAATTATTTGATCTTCTTCTATTTGAAGTGCGTGGAGTCCTACATAGGATTGGCAAATAAAGAAGATGAAAGTCTCTCATTTTTTCTCCTCAAGGGGGCGCTCTCTCATGTCTGTCCAGTCATGTCCACTCCCTATATCTGCATGAGCTGATTAGTATTATTATATAAATTAATATAAGTGGACTAATTCCACACCTCTTTATAAGTTTGAGTTTTTAAATGAGATTGATTTATATCATAGTATCAGAGGCTCTGACTCACGCCCAACCTGAGTTCGAATCTTCAAGGAGACAATATCCGCCCCATATAAAAATTTCACTCAAATGGCATCCCCAAAGAGACTGAAATCGACCACGAGTGCGGGAAAGTATATGAGTATTAATATAAATAATTAAATTTCACACCTCTCTACAAGTTCGAGATTGTAGATGGGATGGAATTATTTCATGCTTATGAACCTAAATGGTTCAGGGATCGAATCTCACCGCCAACATCTCCACCCATATTAATTATTCACTCGTTGGGCCTCCCCAAAAGAGGATAAATTAATATAAGTGGACTAATTGCACACCTCTTTAACTCTTGTTACAATATCCCACATCATTTGTGATCAGATCATCCAAACAACATTGAGGCTCAAAAGAGGATAAATTAATATAAGTGGACTAATTGCACACCTCTTTTAACTCTTGTTACAATATCCCACATCATTTGTGATCAGATCATCCAAACAACATATACGGTGGATAACCTTCTCCCCTTAATAAGTCCGGATAACCTTCTCCCCTTAATAAGGATTTTAAGGCGATGATAGCCCAGCTTGCCTAATGACGGCTAATATGGTACGTGTAGAGTCGACTAACCGCGTTAGCCAACTCATTTGTTTTTATATTTATACTACGGCTAGCTTATCACTTCATTTGTTTAGTAACAACTTCATAAAAGACAACTAGGTTTATTGAAGATTGCAGAAAAGACATCAAGAAAGGAGAAGGAAAGAAATAGAGCTCAACCAAAATACAGTTCGGCAATTTGCCAAATGCGGCTTAATTTGGTGGAATACAACGATCTGCCACAACATAACATTGCCGGCCCGGAATAAAAAAGTTCAATGTTACACCAGATCACAAACCATACTGCTTCATACAAACATGGCGAAAACTTGAAGAGGATCAATCCGCGTGAATTTGGTTGAAGGTTACGCTCATAGTAGTAGATAGTTTAGAGTAATTCTTCTCCTATATATACCCAAGCTAGAATTTTTCATTTGTATTCAGTTATTTAGTGAAATTATTAAAACAAAGTTTTCTGGATTTATGTTTTCAAAGTTCAAACCTAGTTTTTAACAGGTTATTACCTAACAACGTACTACTAACTTAATTATTACTCCTCTCCTCCCTCCGTTCCAAAGAAATCTTTCCATTTTAACTTTCACCGGTCAACTGTCTTCGACTTTGACCGTGAATTACTCTTAAACTATAATAGTAAATAATTTAATAAAATCATATAATGAAAATTTAATTAATAATTCGCGGTCAAAGTCGAAAACAGCTGACTGCAGAATAGTAAAATGGAAAGATTTATTTGGAACGGAGGGAATATCTAGTAGTACTAGTATCTTATTAATTAGCTACTTCATTTATGACGGTGACTTCATGCATTAGCATAAAATGAAATTACGCCACACATAAAATAATGGAACGTAACTTTCACAATAAAATTAACCTTTTTTACCATATTTATTTGACCATTTATTATAAATTTTCAACTGAAACTACACGTGAACTATAATGTATGATCTTTTCAGTACGATGAAGTATCATTTACTTTTAAAAAACAGAGACTTAAACCTACCACATTTATTTTTATGAAATAAAATAATAATAATATAGTACTATTTTGTTGTGTGTTTTTCATTTTGGAACAGTATGAAATTAAATGATAATATAGTACTATTTTGTTGTGTGTTTTTCATTTTGGAACAGTATGAAATTAAATGATAATATAGTACTATTTTGTTGTGTGTTTTTCATTTTGGAACAGTATGAAATAAAATGATAATATAGTACTGTTTTGTTGTGTGTTTTTCATTTTGGAACAGTATGAAATTAAATGATAATTATAGTACTGTTTTGTTGTATGTTTTTTATTTTGGAACAGTACTATGAAATTAAATGAAAATATAGTACTATTTTGTTGTATGTTTTTTATTTTGGAACAGTACTATGAAATTAAATAAAAATATAGTACTATTTTGTTGTGTGTTTTTGTTTTTGGAACAGTAACATTATTAAAAAGGGAAGCGTAACATGGGGATAAAGAGCCGAAATAGATATACATAGGACAAGATTAAAGATGATGGATTTAGAAAGGAAAAATGATGGTATTCTAAAAGTAGTAATATGCGTATGTACACTATTAATGGGTAAAAATGCATCAAATAGGGCACTGCATGAGCTTTCACGAATTTGGTTAACAAAGCCAAGCTGAAGTTGGTACTTTACCAAGATTCGCCTTATTTGGTTCTACTTTAACTTACTACTTTTCACGATTTCATCGTACTTCACTATTATTCATTCAATACGTATCTATATTATATCCTAACCAAAGCCACCAAGGTAGTTATTACTATAAAAAATGGTGGTTACAGATTTGTAATTTTTTTCCTTCCTCATTTTAGTTTCAAAAAAATGATTTATTTAATATGGATTGTTACAAAAACTAACGTGATGAACTAGTACTAACCCTTGGCGATGTCACGGTATAATTCACTTATTACAATAGATGAAGGTAGTATGCCATACTAATAAACGAAAGGTGAAATAAAATAGTAGCAATCGAAGGTCAAATACATTTTATTGTAAATAATAATCAAATTAGCTCATCACAATCTGCATCGAGAAGACTAGTAGCGTCCTGCACAACAATATAATCGAACAATTAGATAATAAAATGAAGCAAATTATTTGAAATAATAATATAGATAAACCAAACACAATACCTCAAAGAGATCTAAACACCTCCTTGTAAACTACGTTGGTGGTAGTATCGGTTGGATTACATTCATCATCGAGCGCTAAAACCTTCAGACCTTTCTTGCTTGTGACTCTCGAGAATGCCACATATAGCTGACCATGACTAAAGACGGGATTTGGGGGGGAGAGTCCAACATGAGATAGTGATTGTCCCTGACTTTTGTTTATTATCATTGCATAGCAAACTGAAATCGGAAAATTTCTCCGCTGGAATCTGATAGGAAACTTAGTGAGATCAGAAGGTGTGAGTACCATCCGAGGTATATAGACAGGCTTCCCCGCATTCTTTCCATGTATAGTCTTCGCCCAAAGAACATGTTGGCTAATCCCAGTGACAATTAATCTAGTTCCGTTACACAACTCCTCTGCCTGGACAATGTTCCTGAGTAGCATAATAGGAGTGTCAATCTTCAATCGGATTATATGGTTTGGTATTCCAGACGCTTTAATAGTGTTTAGTAATTCAACAAAGTAAACGTCTTCTCTATTCACAATATCATCTTCATCAGGACAAATGGAATCTGAACTCAAGAACTCTGTGGCATATCCAGGTAAAGTGGACATTATATAATCATTGAACTCCTGTACTACCTAATTAATAGGAGCAAGAGTAGCTCTATCCTCGAAGTACTTACCATCACCGACATGGGATAATAGATTAGGATACGTGCTCTTAACAATTGCGTCAATTGGTTCACCAGTAGGACGTATCAAAATTTCGTCTGGTATTTTGAATTCTACTTCACCATCATTATCACCACCAACCTTTCCATCTCCAACTCCCAACAACCACTCATCAAATTCTCTGGTTGTTTCATTCTCAGCATCTGAACGGCCAGCCTGATTAGAGATAAAAAGGAGTAAACGTGTTACAATACAAACGGTAACATGTAATTTAAAATACATGAAGTAGAATAGAAAGCAATAATGGGATAATGAAATGTATAATAATACCTGCAGGCGCATGTTCTTCGTGAGCTTAAGACACGACATGAACTCCATAGCTTTTTAGATGAGCACAAAGAGGCGTGTACTATATCTTGTCTACTACCCTTTGGAACGACGTGCAATATTTGTCTGAAGTCACCACCAAATACGATAACCATTCCACCAAACGACTTATTCAACTCCCTTCTGTCAGGACCTCTCACTATATCATTTAGACTGTGGTCAAGGGCCTCAAAATAAAACCTATTAGTCATAGGTGCTTCATCCCAAATGATCAACTTTGTACTTTTAAGGAGTCCTGCTAGGTCACTTCCATGTGTAATTCGACTACACATTGTGGTCTTGTCTACCTGCAATGGAATACTGAATCTAGAATGGGCGGTGCGACCACCTGGGAGGATAAGGAAAGCTATGCCACTCGATTCAACCGGTAGGACAATGTCACGTCTACCACGTAACGCAGAGCATAATGTATTCCATAAAAACGTTTTCCCCGTGCCACCATAACTGTATAGGAAGAAAACTCCACCACTACCAGAATCAATAGCATCCATGATAGTATGATATACAGACCTTTGCTCATCAGTTAGACATGGATATAAACGATTGTGTTTCTCTGTCATCTCATCAACATTATACGACATTTCTTCAACTATCAAATTGTTCATACCATTATTAATTACGACATTATCAGGGATGGGCATACCTTCAATACCGCACAAGCTAAATCCATTCCTCGAGAGCAGAGTTTCTATCTCAGCAAGAACGAAATTCTTCAATTGTTCTTCACTTATCTCTAGCTCTACAATGAAAATTTGATGAATATTCGTAAGTACACTAAACAGTAAAGGATATTGAAATACATACATTAACATGAATATATTGATGAGAATCATACCGGGGTTTTTCATTTTCTTGCGCATCATGTACTGAATGTCGTCGGATAGATACTCCCATGAGTTCTCCCATACATGCAGGGGCCTTGACATGCTATCCAATTGAAGTATAATAGAGAACAAATATCGAAGAAAACGTCCAGAAGCCCAAAAACTTGCTTCCTTTATAGCATAGATGTACTCCTTATCGTCGTCTAATAAACCAAGAGCGAAACACGCATCACGGTAACTTGGATGCACCACACCGCCCACCGTTCGCAAATCCTCATAACATGTAGCACCCCGTACATGATTCAATATTATCCTCACACTACAAAAAATACTTGTTTTAGCGACAGAATTATCCGTCGCTAAAACAGTGTCGATCCGTCGCTAAATCCGTAGCGACGGATAATCCCCCGTCCCCAAACAACGCGTCACTATTTTTTTTGGCGACGGATAAGTATTCCGTCGCCAAATAACGACGAACTGGCGACAGATTAATCCGTTGACCAGTCCGTCCGAATTAGCGACGGATTACTTATCCGTCGCCAATTAGTGACGGAATTTAGCGACGGATTAAAATCCGTCGCTAAATCCCACCACTAATCCGCCCTTAGTTCGCTTGATATATAGCGACGGATTTTAATCCGCGCTAAATTCAATGGGCTAATTCGCCCTTAGTTCGTGAATTTAGCGACGGATTTTTTTCCGTCGCTAAATTCACTGTTTAAAAAAAAATGTTTTTTATATTTCTGTTTGACATTTCACCTGTTTTTCCACATAATATAATCATAGATAATATACTCGAAACAATTAAATTGCATTAATATACCCGAAACAATATAAATTATCCATAACAAAGTCTAAAGTACGCAAGCACAAGAAGGTGAAATAGTGTCAAAGTATATATGTAGCATAAACAATATAAGTCTGATATAACTAAGAATTGGGAGGAGGCGGTGGGTGGGATGGAAGAAGTGTCAACATCCGGTCAAAGGCCCATCCGCCGAGCCATACGAGCTGTTCTCAAGCACTTTGGTAAGCCTTGGTCGCAGCTATTTCACGGTGGAGAGGAGTCATCATCTCTTGAACTCCGGTCATGTGAAGAGATTAGATCGCGATCCCGATCCTCGACACCGAGAAGCTACTAGAACTCATAGAAGGGCCCAAACTTCCCAATCCATACGCTCAATTTTTGTCCATTGGGTTGACCTCGAAGAAGATCTGGTCTTGCTCTTCAATTGACAGCTCATGACCGTCGATCATCCTCTCATCCATCCTCCTCTCCACCTCACTCTGCAATTGTAAATTGCATACAAAATGAGATTCAATTTTAGGAATCACTTTAAAATACTCAAATACAAATATTAACCTTAAGAAAGAAACGTACTGCAATACGCTCGGCCCTCACGTCAGTCCAAATGCCATTCTTCAGCTTAGCCTTCTTGAAGTGGTATAGAGCACTCTTCGGCTGTCCTCTATTGGCCTAAAAAAACATATGTGCAAACAAGTAGTTAATTGATTGAAATGAAAGGAAAAAAACTGTTATGTATCATATTCCAAGTCATAAACAACATATTTACTAACCTCCATCACGTGATCTGTAATAACAGCTCGTGACCCATAGTGATGTCTGGCAGCGTCTGCACTATCTCATGCTCGCATAAACGGTTTTTTCTGTTCTTGTAAGCTTGATCCTGGACAAAGGGATCATTCCAGTACGCCTCCCAAAGTGCCCACTCGTCATTCCCCACCCAAGTTGGTTGTCTGCGTGTCTCCTTCATTTTGTAAACCATTTTCCTATAGATGTCTGACCCTAAAGTTTCGAAAACAGAGTACAACTGGGACACCAGGGCATTGGGAATGTAGTAGTCCTTCTACAACAATTCCATTCAAAGTAAAAATTACACAAGTTTAAAGAATGATAACAATTTAAATATAACACCAAGTTTAGTGGCTAACATACCACTCGAATTGTGTGCAATAAGTTCATGAATAAATACCAACATATCACCCAAGTTTAGTGGCTAACATACCACTCAAATGACACAACAAGTTAATGAATGGTGACTAACACATCAAAACAAGTTTAGTGGTAACATACCACTCAAATTGACCTAAAATTGACTAACACAATGGTGACTAACATATCACCCAAGTTCAGTGGCTAACATACCACTCACAAATATAGTGGCTAACATACCACACACATTAACACAATGATTAAAAGAACAAATAAAGCATTCATTGTAACATTTAAGCTTACCCGCAACTCGTCGAAGTAAAAGTGCTTCATCCGGTCTGAGACGTTTGTCCACTTCTCGCCGCCCTGTCCCGGCATCTCCCTCCTCCCCCTAAAGATTTTGCCTAGTTTATCCGAAGCATCCGGTACAAACTCATTATCAATGAGACAAACAAGAAACGAATATTCATTAGTAAAATCATGTAACATATATTTATCGTGTATGTTCTACAAATGCATAATACTTACTTGTTCCTGCCATTGGGGAACAACACCGGCTTCCCCTGGAATGTAGCACCGCTAGTCAACGTCAGATAGGGACACCCGTCAGAGGGGTAGTCACCAGGAGCATGTGACGTGTAGGCCGGTGGAGTCTCTGGAACCTGAGACTGGCTGTTGCTCCCACCAATGTCATATCCAACCAGAGGACTAGTAGCTCCACTCGCTGGTGTACTACCAGAACCCGATGGACTCCCCCTAGTACCCCTACACCCGGGAGGAAGGTATGTAGACTTCCTTTGGCGCGGCATCTGCAAGAGCATATAAGAAATTGCAGGAAAAAATGTGTTAGTAAAGAATACATGCTAACATTATACTAATTAACAATACAAATTCTTATATGCTCTTGCACAAAGTTGCACAAAGTTAACTAGCTAGTATACTATAGCTCCCATAAACATACAATTGATCTAATTAGTCGAAATTAACAAAATTCCCAAATTTGTCAACAAGTAAGGGGTTTCAAAACACTCAACTAAATCTTCCTAATCCTACTAAATATACGAAAATATCAAATTAACAACCCTACATACTTCCAAACATCCTAACATTATACTAAAAATCCAAATTCACAATCAATATATCAATTGAACATCTCAAAGTTAACACACTACGTAATATAAGCTAAACTAACTACTACATACTTACAATACACATGCAATTGCTCAAATTAGTCAAAATTAACAAAATCCCCAAATTTGGCAAAATAATGGTTTTAGCCAAAATACCTCCGATTAAGCGGAAGGAAGACGAAATTGATTGAACACCCAAACTTCTTGTCCCACGAGCTTCGTAAACACTCCAAAATTGGCCGGAATGGCGGAGATTTGGTCGGAATTGGAGAAATTGCAAGAGACTTTGAAAGAGAAGCAGAAACGAAAATGGGGAAGAAAAGGGGATCTGCCCCGTTTCTATCCCAGGTTTAGCAACAGGTAGTCTATCCGTCGCTAAATTCATTTTTTTATTTCTTTTTTTTTCTTTTTTTAATCCGGTCAACTTATTTAGGGACGGATATTATATCCGTCTCTAAATAACGACGGATATTTTGTATCCGTCGCGAAATAGCGACGGAAAAATATCCGTCGCCAAATAACGACGGATTTGAGACGGATTGAGCGATTCGCTCAATCCGTCGCTAAACCTAGCGATTCGTCGCTAGGTAGCGACGGATAAAATTCGTCGCTATCCTCCGTTGCTATTTGGCGGATTTCTTGTAGTGCCATGTAATAAAGAGGACCGGTCTTAATTGGGACGTGATAAATACGTCCGACTTTATTGTTGAACTGCTTGCGATCTCTCCAAACCTTCAAATTAGGATCCCACACGTAATGCTTAGGGAACTCAGCATATAGATACTTACGTGTCTCGTGATGATGTTTATTGAACTCCATCCACTTCAGAAACTTCGTCTCAGCCATAGTATGTTTGTCAAGTAAGTCGGTAATTAAATCTCCATCCTTAAATGTTACCGACTGTTCCCCCTCCATATGAAAAGATAAACGCTCGACTGGTGGATCTCTATAATGAATATCAAATCCGAAGATACACCAGGTAGATTCACATGCAGATACATAACGACAGTCACATAATCCTTCACCTCATTGTCCACTGTTGTTTTTGCACCGATCCTATCCACACCTTTTTTGACGTACTTAAATAGATATTTTATTGAGTTGGACTTATTGCACCATTCAACATTAATGTGCGCCTGGTACTTCATCAATATGAAGGGATTGTGTGGAACAATGAATCTACATGAGTATATTCAACGATTAATATAAACAAAACGACTGACAGTTGAGCTAATATATATCATAAGTAGATTTCGAAATAATTTAACCTTTAATTACTGCAAATGATATTTAAATGTACCTATTATCAATGGGCTCTCCGTTTTTGTCAATAGTGAATCCTGTATCACGCCTCTTGTAGACCGGGTATCCATTGCCATCAAATATAGTACGCTCGTTAAAAGACTTAGGGAATTTCTTGGAGCATTTTTTTCCATCATACATATAGGGCGCCGTTGAATTCAATGGACCACATGGACCATGAACCATATACTCAGATACGGCCTTGTACAACTCCGGATTAATATTCTTATCCGGTATCTTAGCAGAGATGAATTGATCTATATCATCTATAGTCATGTTTTTATCCCCTCGATCAACCCAAAGCAGAATATGTGCATGGGGAAGTCCACATTTCTGGAACTCAATAGTGACAACTACAAAACACAACAAAATAAATGAATGATGAATAAAAATGATCTAAATAATAAAATATTAAGTAAACAGTAACATCTATAGATTTAAGTGATTACCTCCAATTGCCTTTCCAAAAATATTTTATGTCTTCAAGTCTTTTATAAGTGCATCCAACTTCATATTGAAGACGCGACTCAATATATCAGGTCTTTCGTCGGGCCGTAGACCCTTAGACTCCACAAAAACGTGTGATCTCTGGCCATTTGGGATTGCATGTGAAGGTGATAAAGAGTTCCGGATATCCTATACTCTTACAGATGGCCATAGTGTCCTGGATAATAAATTGATAATGATCTTAAATTCAAACAACGTAATCCTTTTAGGTCTGGCACGTTTGATTGGAATGGTGCATATAATTGAATAAAACATATCAAAAATATAGTTGACAGGACAAACTAAAATATTATTGAATGAAAAAACATCTCTTTTTTAGATGGAAATAAACTAATAGACACTGAAATGTACTCTTACGAATACAATATTAAAAAAACATTAAGAAATTAAATGATTTAGAAATAAACAAAAGTTCGTCGATGACGTTATCTCTTCTTCCAGTGAACGTGCATGCCACCACGGTTAGGATGGTGTCGTTTCCTGCCAATGCTCAAGTAATTAGAACTCATGTAGGACACTTCTATGTTGGCAACACAACTTGGGCATTGATTGTATTTGTACCCATGGATTTTCTTATTATTATCAAGTGCATCATTCGGTTGTTCCGCTGACAGAACAACGGAACATTAAGATATAATGGATTCTTCAGCTTTAATTTGGACAGTCTAAACATCAATGACCATCTAGAAGAGCTAATGTAAAGAACTCCAAGATAATCGGATTTCAACTTAGCTAATCCACAAACACCTTGATCACGAACATGTATTTCCTTGCTAAATAGCTTCATATAGTTGATGCAATAATTTGCCTCGTTGTGCTTCAAAGATATAGCCATCTCCATATATCGGTACGCTTTGGATTCATTCCCATCGACAAAATATGCTTGTTGTGGTATAAATGTAACAAAATCATAAATAAGAATACACTATGCGATATGAACATGTTACTGATATTGTGGCGCTTTACATTGTTTATTTTCTTACCAATGACTTTCTTAATACGGCTTCGGGATTTTCTGCCAGAGCCATTCTATCGATCAATGGTTGAGGAACAATTACATCTGGCTCGATCTGTATATTCTTCAGAACAGTCCGTGTGTTTCCCAGCCGATAAAACTGTGGGCAGCTAATAGATATAAAAATCGATTGAGTTATAACGCAAATTTCAATCAAACGTTAAGATGAAGTCAAATAAATCATAAAAAAACCTGAAAGTTATTCTTGCCCATGCCTCCGTTGATTGAAACGAAAGTTTTTCGAGAATGGTAATCCACAAATCGTCTAGTAAATTTTAACTAAGGGATGAATCTGTCGAACCTGCTGTGCTAGGCATGACTCTGATGTAAATCTTGAACTCTCGAAGGGTTTGAGGGATGAAACCGTGTACAAAAGCAAATCGAGAGAGGACCTTATATAGGAAGTAGGTAAACAAACGTACTATGCTATTTCATAGGAAATTTAAATTTAAGTATCGGATCCTAACAAACATCATGGCAGTAGCAACCACGTTTTAAGTTGTTTTAACCTTCTTTCAGATATAATTTAACCTAACAGAGCCATAAAAATAGGGGGTTTTAACAACTAATTATTGATTAACTTCAATTGGCCAAGAGATAAACTTTTCTTCTTCAAATATTGGTGAATTAAAAACCAATTAATTTTGGAGGGAATTTGCCACATCAGCTTTTTGCATATGTGGCACAGCTCTTCTTTCATCTAACCCATCACTTTTATTATATATATAGATGAAGGATTTTTCTTTTTTTCTTTTACTTTTCTTTTGTACTATATCCTAATCAAAGCCACACAGGTAATTATTACTACAAAAAATGGTGGTTACAGATTTGTAATTTTTTTCCTTCCTCATTTTTGTTTCAAAAAAATGATTTATTCAATATGGATGGTTACAAAAACTAACGTGATGAATGAAGGATTTTTCTTTTTTTCTTTTATACTATATCTTAACCAAAGCCACCCAGGTAGTTATTACTATAAAAAATGGTGGTTACAGATTTGTAATTTTTTTCCTTCCTCATTTTTGTTTCAAAAAAATGATTTATTTAATATGGATGGTTACAAAAACTAACGTGATGAATGAAGGATTTTTCTTTTTTTCTTTTACTTTTCTTTTATATAATACACGTTACATTATACAAAGCGGTCACGCGGATACCCGCGTGTAAATTATAGTAGTGATCACATATTTTTACTTTTTGGGTTTCAAAATTGTTTGTGACTTGATCCAACTTACTTAATCATATATAGATTTTAATAATTTAAATCTTCAAATCAAATAACTACAAGTCCAGAAATATTTTGGTTATATGAAGTTATGAACCCACACAAACAGGAACACGGTTTTCATGTACATGTACAAGGTATTTTGCTCTAGTTAGTGTGTCAATTACTAAAATTCATTGTATGATTGCTGGTACTAGATTAGAATGTGAGTAGAGCATAATACTAAGATATAATCTAGGGGAGCAACTTCAAATTGTGGGTGTAACAGGGCTGCAAAACGAGTCGAGCTTTTTTCGAGTTGTTCGAGCTCGGCTCGAAAAAAGCTCGACTCGTTCGAGCTCGAGTTCGAGTTTAAATTATAGCTCGATTACATATTCGAGCCGAGCTCGAATATTGAGAAGCTCAACTCAATCAAAAATTATATATATATATATATATATATATATATATATATATATATATATATATATATATATATATATTATTTATATTTTTTCTTAATTTTGAAATGTTTCGAGCTTTCGAGTCGAGCTATATTCGAACTTTGTTAGTTTTCGAGCTCGCAAGCCGAGTTAAATTTGACTTTTGAGTTTTCAAAAATTAATTTAAAAAAAATGAAGCTCGTGAGCCGAGCTCGAATAACTACATTTTCTTTCGAGCTCGAGCTCAAGTTATGCAGCTCGATCGAGCTCGAGCTCGAACTTTAGACGAATTTTCCTTAACGAGCCGAGCTTTTGTAAAACTCGGCTCGGCTCGTTTGCAGGTCCAGCTCGGAAAAAATTAAATTCATGTGAAATAAGCTTAATAGGTCTATAAAAGCAACAAAAGCAAGTGTCGCCATATTGTGGGGCTCGCCACGGTGAAAATTGTTGGGTGAATTTCATATGTAATTGCGGGTGGATAATGTAGCGAAGATTGATATCTGGAACACAACACAAGAACAAAATAATATTTATACTGAAGGTTTGACCTATTTCCTTAAGACTTTATTTGCCCCACTCTGGTGCTCACGGTTTACGTAACAAATAGTCTCCAAAGATAGAACAGTAGTGATGAATTAGAATTCTAGCACTTGAACTCTAACTCCGACGAATTGGGCGACGAATTCGTCGAGCTATATATATTATTTATATATATTATTTATATTTTTTCTTAATTTTGAAATGTTTCGAGCTTTCGAGTCGAGCTATATTCGAACTTTGTTAGTTTTCGAGCTCGCAAGCCGAGTTAAATTTGACTTTTGAGTTTTCAAAAATTAATTTTAAAAAAATGAAGCTCGTGAGCCGAGCTCGAATAACTACATTTTCTTTCGAGCTCGAGCTCAAATTATGCAGCTCGATCGAGCTCGAGCTCGAACTTTAGATGAATTTTCCTTAACGAGCCGAGCTTTTGTAAAACTCGGCTCGGCTCGTTTGCAGGTCCAGCTCGGAAAAAATTAAATTCATGTGAAATAAGCTTAATAGGTCTATAAAAACAACAAAAGCAAGTGTCGCCATATTGTGGGGCTCGCCACGGTGAAAATTGTTGGGTGAATTTCATATGTAACTACGGGTGGATAGTGTAGCAGAGATTGATATCTGGAACACAACATAAGAACAAAATAATATTTATAGAGATAGATAACCAAATGTATACATACCAATGCCGTATTACCCTGGATCCATATTCCATATAAAAAAACATTGCTGAGCGAAGGTTTGACCTATTTCCTTAAGACTTTATTTGCCCTACTCTGGTGCTCACGGTTTACGTAACAAATAGTCTCCCAAGATAGAACAGCAGTGATGAATTAGAATTCTAGCAATTGAACTCTAACTCCGACGAATTCTATCCGTCGCTATTTAGCGACCAATCGGTCAAATTTAGCGACGGATAGAGCGTTTCGCCCGATCCGTCGTTGTTTCCGACGCTAAATAGCAACGGATAGAATCCGTCGCTAAATAGCGACGGATATTTCTATCCGTCGTTAACTGTCTTAAAAACGGGAACAACCCCCTTTCTTCCCCATTTCGATTCTGCTTCTTCTTTTCTTCTTCTCTTCGCCATTTTCGTCCACCTTCCAATTCCGGCCAAAACTTCACCATTCCGGCCAATTTTGGACTCTTTTCGAAGATCGTGGAACAAGGGACTCGGGTGTCCATTCAATTTCATCTTTCTTCGGCTATTTTTCCCGTAATTGAATGTATTAGTCTAAAACCTTACTTTGTTAAATTTGGGAGTTTTGCTAATTTCGAGCGATTGTATGTTTTTAGAAGTTTGCACTAGCTAGTATAGCTTATATTAAGTAGTGGGTTAAGTTTGAGGTTGTTTAATTGATAGATTTAGGTCAATTTCGAGCAATTGTATGTTTTTTAATTGTTAGTATCATGTTAGGATGCTTGTAAGTATGTATGGTATTTAATTTGATGTTTTTGTATATGTAGTAGGATTAGTGAGATTTGGTTGAGTTTTTTGAGACCATTTACATTTAGTGATTTGGTGGTTGTAGTATAATTGGCTCGTATTAACTTACAAAGAATTACTACTGTTTTAATTTATAATTCGTAATTGTAATGGAATTTTGAAATTCATAAAAAAAAATTTAAAACGTAAAATGCATGTAATTCATGAAATTTGGATGTATTATAATTAACAATGCAATTATAGTCAGGAATTGGAATTGGTTGTGGTATAATTTGCTCGTATTGACTTGTTATGAATTACTACTATTTTAATCTACAATATGAAAGCTATTATTATATCTTCAAGGATGACTTCTCCACCTCCGTCGCCTCCTCCACCATTGCCGCCTCCACCCGATTCATTGGAGTATCATTGGAGTTCTGCCGAGTAAGTATACTTCGTCTTTCTTAGTAGTGATTTCATTTCTAACATGTAAACTGTATTTTGTAGTTAATTTAGCACAATTAATATTTAACCTCGATTTTTTTATGTATGTAGAAATTGAGATACACTCTCCTATGCAGACATGTGGACATGTTTTCTGCTTTCGATAGAGCATTGGAGGCAGAAATGAAGGCCGGCGAAGATGCAAACATGGCTAAAACCAATGCTGGGAAAGAAATGGATGATGAAGATGATGAGGATTTTGACATGACCATTGAGAGGATGATGAACTTTCGATTATTTGCAAGTGTGTTTATCATGCTTGAATATAGATGGAATCATCTCTAGGTTAGTGTATATATTCGTATCTTATTTGTGATAATATGATCATTCTTCTTTATTTGTTTGTGCTTTATTTGTGAGTGATATGTTAGCCACTATATGTGAGACTGAACTTGGGTGATATGTTAGTCACCATTGTCTTAGCTGCTTTTAGGACAATATGAGTGGTGTGTTAGCCACTATATGTGAGACTAAACTTGGGTGATATGTTAGTCACCATTGTCTTAGCTGCTTTTAGGACAATATGAGTGGTATGTTAGCCACTATATATGGGTGATATGTTAGTCACAATTGTCTTAGCTGCTTTTAGGACAATATGAGTGGTATGTTAGCCACTATATGTGGGTGCTATGTTAGTCACCATTTGTGTAGTATACGTAATTTTTCATCCGTAACTCATGGTATGCACTTTACGATTTCAGGCTGAGGTGGTGAGGAGGATCGACATTCGGGAAATGTCAATTCAAGAAGAAAACGACATCTTCTTAGCCTTGATACATTTTTGTTATGCTTCTCCTAGATATTTCGTTTTGAACTTCTGTTTTTCTGCCACTTGACCTCTTGTTTAGTTTATGTACGGATATTTAATTTCATTATGGATAATTTGTATTAAAGACACTAAACACACTTTAATTAAAAATTCCAACAATCCACCACGTGAATGAAAATTCATGCACACACGTGCTTCACACACTTCAGTTTTCCAGCAGATAATCATATTGAATCGGGATCGATTGTCATTGACATTGAATCGTCCCTAGTAGAATACCATCAGATTTACTTGCCACCCGGTGGACGTGGTGCCTTGACTCGGTCGGCATTTTGTGTGAACCAGAATAATGACATCAACACAATAATTCTCCTTATTGCCTCATTCCTTTTCTCAGTCCATTAAAGGCCTTGGACTTCTTAGATTCATAAGTGTTCTTGTTTGAAGCGGCCTCACATACTTCACACTTAAATAGGTGATCTCGTTCTAAGAGCATTCCTGCCAATGCTCTGCTCGTAAGCTAAAGAGATTAAGAATCTTCTTCAGAGATCATTAAGAGTTTAGTGACTCATCCTCCGCTGGGACTGCAGGATCACTTAATGTCTTTCACGAGATTGGCGCAAATGGAGTGTAACTCCTAAGTGCTTTTACCTCGAAGTACAAAACTTCACGAGGCACGTACTGGTCCTTTACAGCTTAGTTGTCCCATTGAACCAAATTCTTGGGATCTCCAGTTAGTATGGTTGGGTTGCCACCGTAAATTCTCTTATTGAGTGGGTCTTAAGCCCATTCCCCTAGACATGCTGATTATTTGATCAGTTAGGTGTTGCTTTTGTTTAGCGGATCCGCATGTTATCCTTTGATTTCACATAATCAATAGTGATAACACACCTATAGATCAACTGTCGAATGGTCTTATGTCTATGACGCAGAGTATAGACTAACCATATAACATGTTGTGCCTTGACATATGCTCATGTGATTGTGTACATCAATCCATATTTTACTTCCACTTATGCTTCACTAACAATCTATGGTTTCTCCATGCCGGCCTGAGATAACTCATATGTTATGACAGCGATAAGGAAGTATTTCTTTGAGCCATCATGCTCGTGCACTCAACATTAGGGGTGAGCAAAAAAGCCGCCCGACCGACCCACCCACACAAACCGCCTGCGTCTCACCCGCACCCGCCAAATTTTTTTTTAAAAATTTTTTCGTGGGTTGAAAAATTTTCAACCCGCCATTGGCGGGCGGGTGCGGGTTGGGCGGGTGCCACCCGCCACCCACGCACCCCGCCCGCCGTTAATAAAAGAATAGTTCATAGTTGTAGTATGTAATGAAATACGTTTCTTGCTTTCTCCAATGCAACAGATCCCAATCTGCTGTGCCTATTTTATTTGGATATCCACTATTGTTGTATGATTTAATTTGGATTTGAAACTTTATTTATGATCATTGCTACTTGGGGATTTATAAATTCATTTTACATTTCAAATTTATATTTTTTTTTTGTCTATTTTCACCCGCTATCCGCCTGCCTATCCACCCGCCATTGTCATCACCCGAACCGCCGCGGGTTGGAAAAAAAATAATCACCCGCCATAGGTGGGTCGGGTTGAATTTTTATAAATATCCGCCCGCGCTCACCCCTACTCAACATGTACCTTATGCATAAGGATATGCATCTCCATGACTTAAAACTTCACGTTTCATAAGTCAATAATTTCTTTATTGTCTCCAACTATAGAGAATTCTTTTCAACTAGGTTTAACCTTCAGTAAACCACAAAGAATTCAGTTTAGACACAAGAAATTCACTCGATTCCATGCCACTACAATGATCTTAATTGAAATCGTCATTCTTTGAACCTGTAATTCAATCAATTAATTCCATGCCGGTAACACGGTCTCATTTGAAAATAATCGCAATTTGGACCTACAATCCAACCAATGTTCTTCAAGAAAATTTTCCCAATATTTTCTCCACCTCGAAACAACTACGAGGGAACATTCACAAGTATTCGTACTTGCACAACTTTGTATTGGATACACCATGATCTTGCACTATCATGTGCCAAATGTTGGAAGTATTCCTTAAGAATTTCCCTCCTTCCCACATTTATAGAACTTCAAGCCATTATATATTTAACGTGGTCTGAGCTTTCATGCCGAGAAACTAAATTTCCGCATTATGAGATCCACTTAAATAATACTTGAATTCTAACAAGATTCAAAGATCAACATTTTAATGTGCATTCAAAACCGCCCCCACATTAGAGATTATAAATCTCAACTAGAGAGCGCAAAGCTCCCCTCACCACATGAACGGGGATTCAAGACTTTACACATTTAATTTGATCATCTCCATATCCATATGCCTAAAATAGAATTTCCGCATAACAAGACTCACTTAAATGATACTTGATTCCGATAAGCTTGGACAAAAGGTCTCATTCACACTTCCAACACTATGGAAGAATTTCTCATGTACTTCATGCATAACAAGTACCCATGCATTGAATATGCCAACATACACAATCATCACACAATATTACATAGGCGAAATGTAATAAGCTCATCATACAAACAAACTTGACCACACGTAGTTCGCATACTTTTGTATAATCGCAAATAGATGATTGAACCAAAACAAGCATATAATGCAATTTCACAATGCAACAACATGAGAATAAATATTGCCTTTAACTCTACTCAAATTTCAGGTTAAAATCACAACAAGTTTCAACACACACGTACTATTAAAGTTCAACGAGAAACAACTACGTAAAATTAAGGCCACAATGCATCATAAACAACTCCATGATACAAATATAAAATTCCAACATAAAATGGAAAATTAACATGTCATACTTAAAATAAAACTTGTAAAATTATCAACCAAATTATGTACCGAAACAGTTACCAAACCAAAGAGTAAAGGCAAAAGAAAAACAGGTGTCATGAATTACGGAAGTAAAACATAAACAACGTGAACATACGCGACTATTTAAAGGCTCAAAGTTTGGATAAAGAACAAATACATTCAACCGACATCATGTAAAGTTCAGTTTGAAACTTCATTCTACTTCTCCAATGCAACTCGGTACACAAAGCAAAGCAGTAAGCAGTACTTGCAAAATGAGCCAATAAAAGAAAAACAGAGAATATGGAAGGCATGCAGTATGCAAATTCAAATCCATTTTTCAATGTTTTAATAATCAAATCACATGTATAGTGTTTAATTACTCAACAGTAATCGTACCTTCTCAGATTCACAATTCTGATTGATAAAGAAACCTCTTCTCCTTTGCGACATCATCGGCATCCATT
Source organism: Plantago major (assembly GCA_026545765.1). Taxonomy (NCBI): domain Eukaryota; kingdom Viridiplantae; phylum Streptophyta; class Magnoliopsida; order Lamiales; family Plantaginaceae; genus Plantago; species Plantago major. Next base: position 72,784,303 of record CM048843.1, read on the forward strand.
TTCAGCATCATCATCACTCATCAGTATCCAAAATTTCGCCATATTCGAACACTCCCTTGAACCACCGATAAAGTATTAAGTTATTGGGTGAATTTCATATGTAATTGCGGGTGAGTAGAGTAGCGAAGATTGATATCTGAAACACAACACAGGAACAAAATAATATTTATACTGCTGAGCGAAGGTTTGACCTATTTCCTTAAAACTTTATTTGGCCCGCTCTGGTGCTCACGGTTTACGTAACAAATAGTCTCCCAAGATAGAACAGTAGTGATGATTTAGAATTCTAGCACTTGAACTCTAACTCCGGCGAATTACTACAATAATGGATTAACTGAAGAACATCCAACACCCGCCAAGTATCAAAATAGCACCTCTATTTTATACTTCTTTATCCTCCGATACGGTTAGAAAATTCCATGGAAATTCGTATTCAACTTCCTCCAAACTTAAAAGTTACTTAGGACTTGAAATCTGTAAAAGATAAACTATCTTGGGATCCTCCACAATTCTCTTAGAAGAGAATCTGCGATTGGATGGATTATTTGGATGATATTTTTGGATTTTTATGTTAAAAAACGAAGTGGGGGAACCCTATATATAGATATCTAAACGTTGCAAGGAAAAGATGCAATTGTTCAACCACAACTCTCTGCAGCCGAAAGGACACATCCGATTGTGTCTTACATCTCATAAAAAATAGCCACCTGGCTCAATTGGAGAGATGCCTCACTTTGTGTACCACCGGTCACGACACTTCTAAACAATTTTTCTTTTCCCTTCTCAATAACTTTTCAAGGTGTTCCATGAGGTGCCAAGTTCAAACCTCTTCCCCTACACCTTTTTATCTATATATTAACATTTAATTTTGTCGGTATTTATCGCAACTTCATTGCAAATACATTCGTATTAATAATTATAAGCGGTCTATTTGTGCATTAATTTTTCATTCATATTCAATCCGAATTGAGTAATTAAAAATACTAAACACACTTTAATTAAAAATTTCAACAATTAAGCAGCTGCAACGGCCAAGCCAAGGTCTTGCTTTGTCGAGCCGATGCGCTTGTCGCCCAAGACAGACCAAGTTCAAATTCACATTGTTCTTTGTGAGGGTTTATCTGTCAAATTGTATGATCATTGTGAATAGTAAAGTAGCTCTTCAAGTAACCTTCATTTAAGGTTATATCATGCTTGAAATTCATTTCCAAACCCAAAACAACTTGCTATTTTCTCTGCTGTCTCTTCTTTTTTTTTTTTTTCTTTTTTTTAATGGACAAAATAAATTCATTAATAATGCTTCGAGATAAAGTACATGAGCATAACAATGGTGCAATTGATTACAGAGTGAAACCCAAACTCTATGAACAGTAGGTACTCTCTCCACCTATATCAATCTTCACCAGGTACAAATTAAGTTGCTAAACACAATCACATGCAAAACTTTCAATTACCAAGATTCATGGATGAGAGTTATGAGACCAAGTCACTCGGTGATGGTTGATATGGTTTTATTGATATTGGAGAATGGAGATGGTTTCAACAAGTCCCATATGTTCAAAATTGAGGAGAAAAAGTACTCTCTGTCTTTGAAGAAGCTTATCGTCTAGTTAAGCCCAATTTTACAAGTTTAAAATGGAATTTTGATTGTAATTTTGAACTGGTTCATAATTTTTTTAATATATAAAATGATATTATGGGCAAAGTATTGATTATAATTAGTTATTTGGAATTACATAGCCCCTGTATGATTTAGTCATACATTATCTTCTTTTTTTATTTACTCAGTCCATCCCTGATGCTAATCCTTCAAAATCTAAATCTTGGTGTAGAAAATCTCAAATTCAGTATCTTTCCTTGTGCGAAAGTTTTTCAAATAGTCTTTACCATTTACAATTAAAAAATAAAAACATTATTTTGGTCGGATAGTGGTAATTGAAACCACATCTTTTGCTTGGCAAAGAGAGATTTTACAACTTAACTACACTAATGTTAAACGCAGCACCTTTTTAGCTAAACGCAACACCAATTATTTGCGTACTTACCAAAAATGGCCCTAACTCAAAAAAAACTTTAAAAATTAACGTAAAATCGAAATAACTCGTTTACACAAACACAATAACATTAACATGCACGATTGAATACAAATTTCAACAATAAAAAACATCGAAAAATTTTCCTTTTTTTTTTTTTTTTTGTGAAAAGTGAAAAAAGTTGAAAAATATGTAGAGAAATTGGGGGGAAAAAAAAATCTGGCCGGTTCTCAAAACCGGCCATTTCAAAAATGGCCGGTTTTGAGAACCGGCCATTACCTTTTTTTTTTTTTTTTTTTTGCAGCTTTTTTTTTTCCAATTAAAATGGCCCGTTTGACCGGCAATATTTTTTTTAAAATTTAAATTTATTTATTTTGAATTTGCAACTTTAACTTTAATTCGAACTTGAATCGAAATGCTTCCGAATAAAAGGTTACAATTTGAACACGAACGAACTTGAATAGAAAACTATTCTTTTAACAATTATTTATTTATTTATTTTACATAAAGAACTATTTCAGTAAAAGTGGAATCATATTTATTTAATTACGGCAACATGAATTTTCACTCATTTCACTATAAATACGGAACACAACATAAAATTGAAAGCATAAACTAGAACAAAAATCATTGGCGTAGCCGAACGGAATAATGTTGCATCCAATGGCTTATTCTTTCCTCTCTAGCAGATTCCCATGACATCCATAATGGTGGAAGTGGGCATTCATCTATCACGCGCAACCTAATATAGTGATTGTTATCAACGAATCCCATTGTCCACTCTTCATCTGTCGATGGAGGGTCCGGAGATGGTGAGTCCATCTGAACGACACTCAATGGAAAATATGTAAGACTCGGTCTTTGCATAGCGACTCAAGACCGTTAGTGCGTTGTAGTCAGAAGAAAGCCCATATCGGGGAGTGTATACCACCATGGGTTGTTACATGGGCCTGCAAACCAGTTCAAACGACTAGCTATTTCCGTGACCCTTTGTTGCCCCATTTCTGCGACGTAAAGCTCCATGTGGTTGTTCAACTCCTCCATAAGTTCCTGCCTGACGTCTGGCCACCGGTCTTGTGACTGGTATTGGAGTTGTGCTATGACCCTAAAACCGCAGTTTCCATCGCAGACGACATTAGTCCAACCTCTAATGAAGTGTACAGTTTGTTGCGGCATTTGACGCTAGTATTTAAATGATCTACCAGTACTTGCTTGCGAACCTGAACCTGCATTGCTTGGGGTGGAATTCCGTCGTGATTGATTCGCGTGTTGGTGCTCCCAAGCAGATGGGATCCTACTCCCTATTGCTCTAGGTCGCCTACCTCTTCGTTAGTTTACGATTGGCTCCTCCAAGAATGATTGTGACGCACTCGAATCGTCAAAATACGATCTCAATTCCTCCTCCGTGGCAGTCTCGCTGCGGTCCCTCGCCCAATCATTAAACTGGTCTCGTACACTCTGCTGCCTAGTTTCAGGTGGTTCCCCCATGTGAAGAGTTCTCCAGAACACGTTTAGATCGTGAACCGGGTGGATGGTCCTCCTGTTTCTCAACTTGACGGCCAATTGACATGCGCACATTAGTCCAAAACTTGTGCGCAATGTGTGATCGCAATCACTGGGATTAACACCGTCCATTTCTTTCACCATTTTGTCAATGGCAAGATGTGAAACCACACCTCCCAACCTACGGAAGATGTGACTTGTTGTGGAATGAGGCTTAATCGTAAGAGATCTCTCAAACTCTGTGCGGATCGCATCAAAATGCATTTCAAGTAGGCCATGCAGTTTCGGGAATGCCCGGTGAAACTTTTGATTTGAAGGACCCAACCACAACTTGTACCTGGCGTGAGCAGATTCGACTCTGCAACCAATTTACAGTGTTGAAATGTCAGTTTCGACATAACTGTAATTATAGGCTAGTAGTGCAATACGAAATAAACTAATGTACGAGTGGCTTTATGACGATAAATAGAATTACATGTTGGTCGTGTTTGTGCCGTAGTGTAGGATGTTCTTGGTCCAAGCGAGGACAAATCACTCACGGTATGGGTCCAACCATGTACTCCGTACGTACTCCATGACAGCCGGTAGTCTTAGCCAGGCCTCCGCCATTTCTGCAACAGCCTGCTCATGGAGTTCCGCAGTCTTTGCATGCACGATGCGATCCCATCTGGATTTTACTGCCCCTTGATACTTTGTGGAACCACACAACTTGTTTACTTTAGCCTGCACATCCTTTGCTATGTGCCTCCGACACAGTAGGTGTGCTGCTTCTGGAAATACGATATTAATCGCATTCATTGCCGCTAACTCTCTGTCGGTAACAAAAACCCCCGGTGAGACACCACACTCAGCAAACAACTCCCGCAATTGTGTAAGCCCCCACACATAACTTGACGTCCTTTCGTTCGAGAGGAAAATGAAAGCTATGTGATAGTTTTGTCCAGTGGGTAAGATGCCAATCAGTTCCACCAAAGGCATGTCGTACAAATTTGTCTTGTAGGTTGCATCCATGAGGACAACTTGCGGGAATAAACGGATCATCTCCCTTGTATTAGGATGAGCTAAGAAAATTCCCTTCAATATGTTAGTACCATGCACTTGTGAATGTGTAAATATATAATGATGTTTTTCCAACATATGCAAGAAATAATCCATTGGGGCCATCGATCCCATCTCCATACGTTGATATTTCTGGTCAGCATTGTATATGTGTCGTAGGACACTACAGTTGTTTGTAAACTCCTTTTTGAGTTTCCTGAGAATTTCTCTAGGTGGCATTCCGCACTGCAGCATTTCAATCACTCGGCTGAACTCTTCCTCATTCAGCTTCGAACTGGACGTGTGCCAATGGGAGTAATTCCCGAGTGCATGATTGTGTTTCTCGTGGCCCTCTCTGATAGCAACTCTCCACTCCCCTGGATACCTCTCATGCGACAACTTTGAAATTGACAATTGTGCTTCTTAGTCCCAACTGCATTTCTGGATTTCACTTCGGGATCACTTGAAGACGTGTTTCTATAGGCCCCACCACGCTCACAACTCATGTATACGTGTCTTGGTTTCGAATGTGAGATCGCAAAAAAGATATTGTTTTCTCGACCAACAGCACGAACCCAAGTTTCTGCAGCTTCACGAGTATCAAAACTCTGATTGTTTTGGAAAAACTGACTGCAATCTGGAAAAACAGCCGCATCATCGGATGAAATATATGAAATAGGTGAGTGACTCATAGTATACGTGTTTGGGATTTGAAGTGTTTCGGGTTTGAAGTGTTTGATATTTGAAGTGTTTAGAGTAGAATGTTTGTTTCAATCAAGTGTGGAGTTTTTTAAGCAAGTTCTAGAGGGGTTTCAGCAATACCGTAAATTAAGCAAGTTCAAAGACTATTTAAACGACGATGTCTTGACTGTTGTCGACAACAACCATCTCTCACACTTGCCCAGCTCTATGCACCCGAAGATCAACATGCCTTTGATTAGTGCATTTGTTGAGCGGTGGCATCCTGAAACTAATAGCTTTCACTTGCCATTCGGTGAGATGACTATAACCCTGCATGATGTCCACTATCTGTTAGGAATTCCTGTTCATGGTCGTGCGGTTAAGGTGGAAACGAACCACCCAGAGACGCTCAAGCTCTCATTATCAACTCATATGCAACTGAATGATGCATCATTGAAGGCCAACTTTAAAAGTGCTGGGTTCACGCGTACCACAATTGAGGCCGTTTTAAAAAGCACAAACTCTTCCACCTCCTTCACATGCTATCATGTACTTGTTGTGGTTGATAGGCACATCGCTATTTGTCGACAAGAGTGGTCATCGAGTACCGGTCGGATTTCTACCGTTCCTACATCAGCTGGATGAGGTTCATATGTACGTATGGGGAGCTGCTGCACTTGCCAATCAGTATAGACAGTTGGGAATTGCATCACGTATTGACTGCAAACAAATAGATGGATGCCTCTCACTCGTGCAGGTTTTTTACATCCCGTATATTATTTATACATTTTTTCGTAACTTTAAAAAAGAATACATTTTTTATTAAAGTCTTTATACGATTTCAGATGTGGATCTACAAGCACTTTCCTGGTTTTGAATCATGGAACTTGGGAACCATCGACCAAGATCAAACTGCTCTACATCTTGCATACAGAAGTGCCCTGGACAATGTTCCTGCAAATGAAGTCTGTCATGAAATTTATCACGCTAGTCTTCATTAACATTTAAACTCTATTATGATTATTTACTTATGTTACTTACCTCATATGTAATAGGTTATTTGGACACCATATGGACAAAGAGCGGAGGAAGCTGTCCCCATTTCTCAATTTAGGGGAATTATTCATTGTTTAAAGATTACGGAGGCTTACATGCCAGACCGTGTTATGCGCCAGTTCGGATACCCCCAATTCATTCCTCAACCACTCATAACACCAATGATTGTGCAAAGGCCACCACAACCTTCACTCTATCGATATTCTTATCGTCCTGGAGACTCATTCGAGAACTTTCAGACCGCTCGATGTAATTTCCATCTCCAAACACTTCGAGTTCATTACTCGAAGGGCACATTACCGAAGGGCGCATATGCAAGTGACACGGAAGGAATCATTTACTCGAAGGGCACATTACCGACCAGCCGACATGAATCCTACCGTGGTATGGTTCCTAAACATTCAATACATATACATACACGACGTTACCATTTCATCAAATCCTTACGTTCTGTGTTTTTTATTTGTAGAGGATACAATGGCTCGGGACTAAACTTGCACAAATAACTGAGCCAAGCAGGCGTTATATGAGCCAGAAAGACGTATTCGACATTGTCGATGAAATTTGTGAACACTTTGAAGATGTTATTCCATTACGTAGTCAATAGTCATGACATGTAATATTTTCTATTCAAGTTCGTTCGTGTTCAAATTGTAACTTTTTATTCGGAAGCATTTCGATTCAAGTTCGAATTAAAGTTAAAGTTGCAAATTCAAAATAAATAAATTTAAATTTTAAAAAAAATATTGCCGGTCAAACGGACCATTTTAATTGGAAAAAAAAAGTTGGAAAAAAAAAAAGCTGCAAAAAAAAAAAAAAAAAGGTAATGGCCGGTTTTGAGAACCGGCCATTTCATGATTTTTTTTTTTTTGCAGTTTTTTTTCCCCCCCCCCGCAATTTCTCTACATATTTTTCAACTTTTTCCACTTTTCACCAAAAAAAAAAAAAAGCGAAAATTTTTCGATGTTTTTTATTGTTGAAATTTGTATTCAATCGTGCATGTTAATGTTATTGTGTTTGTGTCAACGAGTTATTTCGATTTTACGTTAATTTTTAAAGTTTTTTTTGAGTTAGGGGCATTTTTGGTAAGTACGCAAATAATTGGTGCTGCGTTTAGAACACCCCTTAACTATATCCTATCATTTTTACGAAGGAGATTTTTTATCTCATGGTAGCATGCTCCAGTCTCCTTACAAAACTTTTGTTGTTGGAGTATCCATATTTTTTCACATGTTCTATAGCATCATCGAATCGAATGGTACAAGTGTTTGATTAAGATTACGGGCCGGGATGGGGGTTAACTATCTTTATCTTGAACCTTTTCATGGGTAAACTTCAGTAGTCTGTCTGTACTTGATTACACCAAATGGATCGGAGATCAATCACCATGCATGTGGGAGCCATTTGGTTGAACTTGGCTCATGGATTAAAAGTAAACCAGGTAGAAGATTCGATGAGTATACACATGCATGCACAGCACAATGTAAGGTGGTGGTTCCCAAAAGCCAGGACATATATAGATAAATAAGTGAAAACTAAGGTAATTTAATTAATTATTTCAATGCCTATACCTCTTTTCTTTCTCATTCATGTAATATATCTCTTATTAAATTTCTTTTCGGTGCAAGTTTGCCTTCAATGTTTTTATTGATTTGATGAATTTGTTATCCTTAAAGCTGTGAACGAGCCGATTCGAGTCGATCTTGAACCTTATCGAATTCATACTCGTGTCTAAGATCACGATATCAAGCTCGATCTTTATCAAGTTTTAAAATTAAAACTTGAATTTAAGCTCGCGAGCAAGCATTGAGCTTTTTAGAAGCGACTAACTCCGGAACTAATTTTTGGGCTTCAATCAATTTTCTACAAGTACTTAACTAAGTTTGGTCGCATTTTCCAGATTGGGCTTGGGAGGCTACAACAGTAACAAGCCCAATTTGCCCTCCTATGTGATTGCAAGAAAAGGAAAGAAGAAATATGGCCTGGTCTTGAATTTTATAAATATTGAAATACCTATAATCTGATTTCACTGTCGAAAACATATTGTCACGCGCAGCAACAGCAATTGACGACATTGAGTTCGGAAAGAAGGTGACATTAATTGTTGTAGGGTTACACATAACCAAACTGAAATTTGAAATTTTTGGTTACTTAAATTTTTTAAATTGAGCCGGAATTATTCTTCGGTTCGGTTTTGTACTGAAAATTCGACAGCGGTTCGGAAATTTACCCAAAAAAAGTGAAAATAAAGAATATTGCAGGCACTCGATCATAATCTATTTGAGAGAGAGAAAAATGAAAATGTGAAAACACAATTCTATAATTGCAAACAGTATGCAGAAAATGATTAAACACTTGAATGTATATTGATGGAAAATTGTGTGTATTAGTCCCACATTTGAAATTGCAACCATATGGGATATTGGGATAATAGAGCCTAAGGTTCAGTTTGTTTTCGGGGGGAGGAAAGGGGGAATTTGTGCCAAAACTCTTTTTGCCCCAAAATTTGAAAATCAAGATCCCATGAAGCAACTTCAAATTAACAAAAAAAAGGACAAAAATTGTATCTCAGAGTGAAAATATACGATAAAAAAATTTCAACTGGCCTACTCTTCTCCCTTTCCAAGTGGCCGAGTTTATATTTGGGGCTTCAATCATGGTTTCCCTAATGCTTATATGTTCTATTGATGGCATTTGTGCTCGTGTTAGCAAATATTTTTAGATCTTCAATTAATGGTGTGTGAATCTTGTTGTCTTACTGTAGAACAAATTAATTTGATTATTCATGAACCCACGATTGCGGATTTGCGGGAGCATTACATTTCCATTTACTTTATTTGCTTCCTTATGAAAAACTAGGTGGTAAACGCCCTAGTTGGTAAAAAATGAGTAAGTTTAGAGATGTACTAATTAATTGTGGTATTAAAGACTTGGGATATTGCGGGCCTCTGTAGCCGGCCCAAAAAATTTGAGGACCATGCAAATTTTTAAAGTTGGACCCCGAACAATTATACAGTAAAAATATAAATATAAATTTCATATATAATAAAAATATATATGTCAAAACAAAATTCAAATACAATATTGAGAGTACTACCTACCATAAATTACAATAAACTATGTAATAATCAAGTAAAGAATTAAGTGTAGTGTATCAACTATAAAAAAGCCATATAGGCTGTTTGGGATAGAGTTTACGTGCCATTTTAATTGAGTCGGACTCTACTTTCGTGTTTGGCTATCCCATTATAATTGAGATAACATTGTTATTGTATAATTGAACACAACTCAATTAACTCAAAACATATATAACAAACCTACAAAAACACCTACAAAATTTAACTTTATACCAAACACAAAATTTCACAACTCCATTAAAGTTTAGTTAATATTCATCAGTTATACCTCAATTAAAATTTACTCAATTAAAGTTTCGTGCCAAACTGCCCGATAAAGATGGTACATCAATTTTCAACTCACTCACTCAAAATAAGAGAAAAGGACGGCCGTCTATGCTTAAATTATTAAGCAATACAATAAGTGATTTTTGAGCTAGCGTTTCAAGTTTTTTTTTTTTACTAATATATATTGGGACCTGGGCTGGGGCCCAGGAAAAATGAGGCCCCATGCGGCTGAACATCCCGCATGGGGCCTGGGCAGGGCCTGTCTTTATACTTGGTCGAATCGACAATTTGGACCTAGCTTCATTTGCGAACGAATTGATAGAGCTTGTGCCAATAATAATTGGTTTAGAAATTACCCTAAGATTAATGTTAGAAATATATCGGCTTGTAACTCCGACCATACTATTTTACTCATAGACACTAGAGATGAAACTAAAAGACATTCCTTTCACTTTAGATATGAACCTGCCCGGCTTAAAAATAATCATTTAATGGATTATTTTAGAAATTTTTGGGAAAAAGAAACTAGCTCAAACTATAAAAGCTTTTCTTACATTTGTAAAAACTTTTCTATTGAAGCTAGGAATTGGCCTTTAGCTAAGTTAAGCGATAAAAATGAAGAAATTAAAAAAAAAACAATATTTTCCTTCAAAATGTTTATGGAACAATTCATAATAACCCTAACACTTTTGGGCAGATTGAAACAAACCTTAGGAGCTACATAAATAACCTAAGAAAACAAAAGGCAATGTATTGGGCACAACGGGCGAAAAACAATTGGATTAATTTAGGAGATGCTATACTAAATTCTATCATGCCTATGCCACAAACCAGAGCCGTCGTTATTATATTCATGGAATTCTTGATGAAGAAGATACTTGAATTACGGATGAAGATAAATTAGTTGAAACCTTTTATAACTTCTTCGCTAATCAGAGCCAAAACTCAAGGGGTGCATTTAAATAATTTTCGAAACCTTAATCTCCCTCACCATTCCTCCGAATCCTGCACTCAGCTGCTAGAACCTATAACGGATGAAGAAATCTGGCCTGCCATCAAGTCCATTGGGCCTGATAAGGCTCCAGGCCCAGATGAGCTAAATGGACATTTTTACCATTCGCTCTGGCCCAACATTAAAACTCAAGTGTGTTCTTATGTCAAGGACTTTTTCGAAAAAAGGTGTTCTAGACCCGAAGATTAATGAAACTACTATCGTTCTTATTCCCAAAAGACCAAATCCCAGACTAGCAAGCCACTTTCGACCTATAAGCTTATGCACACTGCAAGAAATTGCATCTGTTGTGACAATGTAATTGTGACAAATCAGAGAATTGCCACAATACATTGTTTACAGTGACAAAATTTAACCTTTGTCACGGTAAATTGCATATGCTGTGACGATACATATGTTCGTCACAACAAAATGAATTTCTGTGACTAAATTATGTTTCCTCACAAAAAAGTGATTTATTGTGAGGAGTATCTTCCTCACAAGAAAGGGATTAATAATATCTGTTCGAGCGATGGGGTTGTGAGGAGTTTATTTCTCACAATAAAGACCTAGCGGATTGTGACGAGTAGATGTTCCTCACAATAAAGAGCTGTGGAATTGTGGTGAAATAATTTCGGAAAAATGTTCTAAAAAAGATTCAAACCCCCATCCTCATGAACAAATTTGACAAGCTTAAACACTCCAACACTCATAGATTATGTTTCTTGTGGCAACTAAATATTATTCCACTAGTCAAATTCTCCGGAAAAAAATCAAACTCTAAAATTATTACAGTACAGATGCAGATCAAGACCTAGCTGAACAGAACAAACGCCCCCAATCTGAAAAAATCAAGCTCTAACGTCTTTTTTTCCTTTCAATTACAAAAGCTTGGATCTCTATTTGCCCTATTTATCATTTTCCTTTGATTGGCATCTTGAATTTCTTGACCTTGGTGCTCTATATACCATCCACACACATTACTCACGCTGAGAAAGACACCGCCAAGCTCAGTCCAACCGTGCTAGCTCAGTTTGATCGATTGATTTTATACTAGTGGCCATCAATTAAAGTTCTGAATTTCTTCACTATAAGGCTATATATATTGATTCAGGTATACCCTAGTATTATGATGAATGTTGTTAAGATCTATTAAATTCGTTACTTGTCCATGGGTGTAATGTAATACTTGTCTTTATTTGTTGTACTCTCTTTGGTGAACTGAAATTGCAGTTTGGTTCTTTTATTGAGTTCGAGTCACAGGCTTTGGTTCTTGTTGACAAGTTTTTTTTTTTTTTTTTTTACTGTAATTTAGTTTGGTTTGGGTGATTGATTGATGGACCCTTTGTAAATTATGGCATCGTACATGCTTACGTTAAAAATGAATGAGTAAATCAAGTTTGTTCTTGTTGGATAATAATTGGAGTATCTCCAAACATGAGATAATCCCAACAGCCTAGCAGGTGCTTGTTTATTTTGTTTCCCCTATTATCTTTATTTCTTATGGTATTTTGTATATGTAGCTTTATTTTGTGGACTATGTTTTGTGTATCCCTGGTGCTTGCCTTTGTGGCATTAAGTTGGTATTTTTCAGTCATTGTATCTGTATTTGCCTATTTGAAACTGATTTGTGAAGCGTTGCCCGTTCATATATACGTCAGCTTTAAAATTATCTCGAAAATTCTAGTTCACATAATCAGACCTTTTTATCTAACTTAATCTCTCCCTATCATAAAGCTTTCGTACCTAGTAGGCAAATTAGTGACAACGTTCTACTTGCTCATGAATTGATTCATACGATGAATAAGAAAACCAAATCTAAACAAGTGTACATGGCCCTTAAGTTAGATGTCGAAAAAGCTTATGACAGGCTAGAATGGGCTTTTATCCTCCTAGCACTTAAAAGCTTTAATTTCCCGGAAAAATTAATCAACTTAATTATGACTTGTATTAAATCAGTTTCCTATAAAGTGCTTGTTAATAACAACCTGTCTAATTCCTGGACTCCTTCTAGAGAAATTAGACAAGAAGACCCTCTCTCGCCCTACATATTCATTCTTTGTCAAGAACTATTTGTACACATATCCTAAAGCAAAGTTTGAAGCTTTAAAATCCTGTCGAGCTGGACCCAAAATACCAATCCTATGTTTCGCTGATGATTGTTTGATTTTTTGTAAATCAACTAAATCTTCTGTAAAAGGAATCCAAGATTGCTTAAATAATTATGCTAAAGCTTCGGGTCACAAAATCTGTTGGGAAAAATCTCGTGTTTTATTCTCCCCTAACACTACTATTAATAGGAAGCAACAAATTATACAAAAATTAGGGTCATTACAAATAAACGTCTAGATAAATACCTAGGAATTCCCTTTATTTTTGAAAAAAAAAATTTGACTATTTTGACCACATTATCGATAGAATCAACACTAGAATTGATAGTTGGCACACTAAGTTCCTTTCTTATGTTGGAAGGACTGTTCTCATTCGTTCAATCACAAATACTATCCCTTCGTATTGTATGTCGGTCGCTAAAAATTCCAACTACGTGTATAGATAAGATTAATAGAGTTAATAAGCACTTTCTTTGGAATGCCTCTACTAACTCCAACAAACGGTCTAGAGTTAACTGGAAGACAGTTTGTCTGCCCAAGAACTCCGGAGGTCTAGGCATTAGAAACTTAGAGAATATATCTAAACATAGCTTGCCATTTAAAACGTGTTTGGAACCTTATCAACAACAATTCTTCTCTTTGGAACCAAGTTTATAAAGCTAAGTATTATTCTCAAATCTCTTTCATGGATTCTAAGCCAAGTTCAAGCCATAGATGGATTTGAAAAAAATATCCAACATTATAAGCACCTCATTACCAATGGTCTGGCTTGGAAAATTGGTAATGGACAAGAGGTAAACTTTTGGACGGATAACTGGCTTAATAACAAGATTTTAAATGACTATACAACACTTAATCATTTTAATGAAAAGGTTAGTGACTACATTACTAATAATACTTGCGATATTCCGAAACTTTCGACTGTTTTACCACGAGAGAAGGTAGATGTAATAATTACTACTCACATTCCGGAAACTAGCACCCAAGACGCCTTTGTCTGGAAGTTTCATAACTCAGGTACTTTTACTCTTAAAAGCGCGTATAACTACATCTCTTCTTTGGATAAGGAAGCTGGAAATAATTGGCCATGGAACATACTATGGAGTTTAAAAGTTGTACCACGGGTAAAATTCTTCTTGTGGACTGCGTTATACGACAAATTACCAACTGCGAGTCGACTTTGGAAGCAGAAAATTATTAGTAGCACCATTTGTTCCTTATGTGGCCAAACTAAAGAAACTCTACAACATATTCTGTTTGAATGTCCATGTTTAAAGATTTTAGAAAAATTTATAACCCAACTGAAAACCAAATCTCTCTTCATGAATTAATTTTCAACCCTCCCTTAAATTCTCTAGCCAAATCATCCAGGTGATTGCGTTATGGATTATCTGGAAAGCCAGGAATGCGAGGCTATTTGCACATAAAACAATTAACACCCAGTCGTTAAGAATGGAACTTCTTAATATGACCAAAGATATACTTTCACTTCTACTTTGGTTGCAAATCATAAAAAGGCCTGAAGTGAAAGTGAGCATTCCGTGTAAATGGAAACCTCCTCCACCTCAAGCTTTCACACTTAATACGGATGGATCCACTCTAAATGATAAAAGACAAGCTGGTATTGGATGTGTAATTCGAGACCATAACGGAAAATTCATCAGAGCAGCAACAACTTATATAGGAAAAACTGACAATAACACTGCAGAACTCAAAGCTATTAGAACAGGACTAACTCTGGCTCATCAACTTAATTTGCTTTAAGTCAGACTCTAATTATGATTTGAATTATATAAATAGGCCGGAAACGGCGCCGTGGTTCCACAGCTCCCTGGTAATGAGCATTAGATCACTTATGAAGAAAGGAATGGAAGTAAAGCTGATTTTCACTTATCGGGAAGAAAAACAAAGTTGCTGATTTCCTGGCCAAGAAAGCAAGTTCTCAAGACCCTTTTGTGATGCCTAGTTGCACTAGTACTAGCAGTAGTAATGATATTGTTGTAGACTCTAATATATGTAATCCTAAAAAAGTCGTAGATGCTACCGGGTTAAAAGTCTGAGACGTCTGTCCTACTTGGCTAAAACTTGTACTAGAAAAAGACCTAACGGAAATATCCTATCGTATGGTCACATTTTGTAACGAACAAAGAACTAATGTGCTACTCTAGTATGATGAATGAAGTTTGTTTTATAAAAAAAAAAAACTATTGAAGAAACAAATATTAGTGTCACTTTAGATCTCAACAACTTACTGAATAGTTTTAATAACTTTTGAGTTGAATCTTACTTTTCAAATTGAAGAACTAAGAATCTAAAGGCAAGAATGTGACTCGTACTAAAATCAATGAAGAAGATGAGAACCTTCCCCATGAATACAACATACATGATACATATTG
This sequence comes from Plantago major, assembly GCA_026545765.1. Classification (NCBI taxonomy): domain Eukaryota; kingdom Viridiplantae; phylum Streptophyta; class Magnoliopsida; order Lamiales; family Plantaginaceae; genus Plantago; species Plantago major. Next base: position 72,799,516 of record CM048843.1, read on the forward strand.
ATACAAAATTAGGAGTCTTTTAATTTCTTCCTTTTGTCTCTTTCACATCTATATCTATTTCTTCTTATCTAGTTGGTCTAACTTCCTAAAGTTTCAGAGAGTTTATTGTGATTAAGAACGCAACTCAAACCAACAAGATGCCATATGAACTTCAAAATTAGAATGAGTGGCCAATTGAGAAATATCTCGGTGCACACACGAGTGAGGACAAAGTGTGTGGAAAATGATATGTGTTATTACAGTGGGGCTAGCATGCCTCCATGAGAGCAGCCTAAAAGTAACCTAACCAGTCCTCAAGGGGACTTGATGTTACAGTGATATCAGAGCCGAGCTAACCCAAACCCACAACAGGTGGACAGTTGGTCCAAACAAGGTGTGACGGGACGTTGCACAATTTTTTATGGGTGAATGTAACTCCCCAAAGTTTAAGAGAGCTCAAAGTAGTTGAAAACGCTACTCATGAATCCATTCATGAGAACTCCAAAATAAGGTGTGTATGATATGAATCAATCTCATGATGGATGAGCATCTAAGAAGTTTCCCGGTTCGTGTATGAGTAAGGACAAAGTGCACGGGGAAAGACTCGTGTTGAACAGTGGAGTCAACATATCATCCGAAAATCAGACAATGAGTAACCGTATCGACCCAAAAGATCCGCCCCCGCGCATGAGGAGACATGCATCACATGTAGTCTCATCAAATTTCTAAGGTATCCTAACATCTTAGGCCACTAACTAATGGCTAATTCGATCGAAAACAACACCTAAATTACATCATAAATAATGTTTGAACTTTTTTTTTTATGAAGGTTCATAAATTGTACTTCTGTAATACAATTTTGATTAATATTTTTTCGATCAATACAAGAATAATTTGCAGTCAAAGTCGGCTTTAAAAATGAAATGACATTATGATATCTTTGCATATGCTTTTAAAATTTTGACGATTTTGAGCTCATTCATGCATACCATACGCTCGTGCTTTTGGTGCGGAATGAGGATTATTTGCAAAAGCGGGTTACCGTTAACTAGTTGAAAATAAAGGGGCCGGATCTGAAATCAACCAGCTTCCCTGCTCTTTCATTTCACTCAGCACACCACACACATAGTCAAAACCCTAAATCGACCTGCAAAACCCTAGCCGATTACATCGATCGACCAAATCCTCTGCTCCTCCACAATACCGCAATGAAGAAGAGGCTCCGCGAGCCCAAACCCCTCCACCCAATCGTCGCCGCTTCCACCGGTCCCGCCCTAATCAAGCACCTCGCTTCCTGCAACACCACAATCAGATCCCAATCTCTCAAGCAGCTCCAGTCATGGCTTCTTCAGCCACAGCCTCAAGACCTTTCCGATTCCGACCTCCGAAAGCTCTGGAAAGGTCTCTTTTACTGCCTATGGCACTCTGACAAAACCCCCAATCAGGTAGCTTTAATTGATAGGTTGACTTCTATTTTTTTATCGCTTGATTCCTCGCTTTCGCTCGATTTCTTTCGTGGGTTTTTGGGTACGATGCGTAGGGAGTGGCCTGGTATTGATAGATTGAGGTTGGATAAGTTTTACTTGCTCATTAGGAGGTTTATGAAGTCTTTGTTTGAGTTGATGAGGTTGAAGAAGTGGGATGTTGAGGTTTTGAGGGGGTATTTTGGGGTTTTGGAGAAAGATGGTTTCTTGGCGGAGGATATGCAGCAGGGGAATGGCGTGAATTACCATATTGCGTCTGTCTTTTTGGAGGAGCTCAAGGGTGTTGGCTTTCCGGTGAGGAAGGAGGTTGTTGAAGTGGTGTTTGAACCATTTTTAGCTGCTTTGGTGAAGAGTAAGGATAATATTATGTTGGGGAAGGTGAGGAGTTGCGTGTTTGATGAGTTGGCAAAGTTGGGGAAGCAGTTGCTTGAGAAAAAGAAGATGGGAGAGGAATGCGGTGAGAAGGATGGGGATGTGTTGTTGGGGATGGTAGCTTTGAGAATGGGCTTGTCGGGGAAGTTTTTCGAGGCTGGTTCGTCTGTGGATTGCATTCAGGGGAATCGGAAGGTGCTTTTGGGTTTCTATCAGGAGTTTCTGAAGTTGGAAAAGGAGTTGGGATCCTCTAAGATTGAGATTGCGTTACCCGAGTACAGCTATGAAGCTGATGAAGAGGTGCCTCAGTTGATTCCTATTGATTATAATATCACTATTAATGGTGATGTGGAACTTAGTTTGCTGGAAGGGTCTGAGAACGGAGACCAGCATGATGATGAGGGGCCTAAGAAGAAGCGGAAGAAAACGAAGAAGGGAGTGGATGGAGATGATGGGAAGTTGAAGAAGAAAACGAAGAAGGGGGTTGATGGAGATGATGAGAAGTTGAAGAAGAAAACAAAGAAGGGGGGTGATGGAGATGATGAGAAGTTGAAGAAGAAAACAAAGAGGGGGGCTGATGGAGATGATGAGAAGTTGAAGAAGAAAACAAAGAAGGGGGTTGATGGAGATGATAAGAAGTTGAAGAAGAAAAAGAAAGGAAAAGCTGACAATAGGGTTAATGAAACTGATCCTGCTGTCTATGCAAATGGTAGCATCCTTTCTGATAATGACGTGGAAGGTTCACTCAATGACTTGGAAAGTCTTGGTAATGATGTAGTTTTGAACGAAGCCGTGATATCCAATCTACAGAAACAGTTTGAGATGGTTGCTGCTGAAAATGGTCTTAGTGATGATGATTCAGAATTCTCTGTTCCATTGATTGCAAAACCTAGTGCGCGTGAGCATAAGAGGAAGCAAGGGAAACGTGCTGAGGCAAAGCAGTCTGGTATTCTGGATTCAAATGGTGCCGGAGAGGATGGAGATGGTGTTTCTGCCATGAGCGTGGATAAGAGTGCGAAAAAAGTACGATTTTCAATGAAAAACAACTTGTTTTGGAAACCACAGACCCCTTTGCCTCCTGAAAGTTTGAGACTGCCACCATCTGTTGTTCCGAGGGGTAGTGCTTTGAAGAAGGGAGTTCCTCCAGGACCTGTCATAGACACTCCGCTGGTCAAGAAAAATTCTAGCCAGAAGAAGAAAGCTCTAAAAAGAATGAGAAGTGCAACACCTATGATTAGAAGGAAGAGAAAGACATTGACTGGATCTGCTTGATGGGCCCTCAGGTTGGAGGATTTTATTCTTCTGCGTTGCTCCTTATAAATTATTCACATTTCAGCTGTTTTCTTGGTGGTGATACCTTTGACATCGTGCTTCGAATTCTTTTCCTTTTTTGTTATATTTGTTTGAAATGTATCAATCATCTGATCTGATCTTCTGCGTTAATTATTGTTCCAAGAAGGAAGAGTACTTACATTTTTTAGCTTTTTTACTTGAAACTAATTACAGATCTTATTGTCACCGAGAGGCTAATTTGGATTGATAGTCAATTTTTAATTGCATTACTAGTACTGGGTTGTTTTTTACTCTTGGATTAAAATGTCGTGTCATGCCCAAAGTTTGGGAACAAATGTATTGATTTGTATGCCTGCATGTTCATCTGAATTGGCTTGTATAGTTGGCACAATGTAACTACACATTTCTTCTGTTTCCTATCTTAGTGCATATGTTTAGGTTTCTTTTCCAGTTTCCCAATAGTACATGCTTCCGTACCCTGATATATGTTTGATGGTTTATAGGACCCTAAGGGTGCTACGGTGCTACCACTGCTATAGTGAGGGGAGCAACCCCATGGGTCGAAAAACCTGTCTCTGACTCTTTAGTTGTTTCGCTGTCCAACTGTTTTAGCTCTATTTGTGCTGTTCTAATGTTTCTTCCGGTTTGAGTTGGCAGGATCCATGTTATCATTTAGATATCCAATGTGTTTTCTCTTTCATGTTCTTGCTGGGCTATTTTCCTGGAGCAAATAGATTTGAAGTATTGTGTTGCTGCTCAATCTGTGTTTAACAGTTCTGTTTTAGCTATTGATCCTGGTCTAGTTGCCGCACATGTGGATGCTGGATTATTACTATATATATCCGTTTATAGGTGGATAATTTTTGAAGGAAGCCTAGGAAACTATAATTGTTTTGAATTCCTCAGAATTTGCTATATCCTCAATATTAGTACATTGATTGGAAGATAGTATAGATTGTAGAAGTAAATATTAAACATATTTTGTTCATGAATGTTGCTTTTTTATATAGAAAAATCCATGAGAAAAAACATTAGACACTGCTGTATATATACGGGTTTGCTCCCTGGACATCCTTCTTTGTCCTCCAAAATTAGGTGAGATAGTATAAGCATGATACATTGCTTCCTCATAGCTATTCCATTTGGGCATGGCAATGTTGAACAGGAAATGCACAAGCTGATTAAACACTTGCTTTCTGAAGAACCAACAGAGATGTATTTCCAAGTTAATTCTAGGTAGACCATTTGTGCTCTTTGAAACATCTCAAATTAATAAGTAGTGTGTTCCAGTCTAAAAGCTTCAGACCCTCAAGCATGTCTAACAAGAGTCTTAGCAAAGACCTCTTTATCTAACTGGCTCGAGTGAAATTGTCATGCAAGCTTTTTATGTCTAACCATGTCTCTATGTTGAACTTGATGAGTGGTTTAAATTAGAAATCCGTGTTTTTAGTAGCCGGCAGAGCTGCATATTATGCACAACTGTATAGCTGGATTACTGGCCTGTAGAGATGCATCTGATGATCAATTGTATAACTAAATTACCAGCCTCATATGATTTTATAGTGCTTTCGTTTGCAATACTAAATACTAGTACTATACTTGCTAAAAGATGTTTGTGCATTTTTGTTTTTTATCATTCTCTCTATGGATTTTTGTCTCTGATGTTGGAGATTTGAGGTAAATGTCAATTTGATATACCGGTATGTTCTTAAAACATGTGACTTCATAGGTGCTACTTGCTTGTAATACTGTGATGTGATGAATATGTGCTTGCAAATTCCATTTGTTCTCGATGATATGTTTGTTTTGGGTTCACCACGTTGTTTGGAAACATGCATACTGTTGTTTTGGTATATAGTAGATGAGAATTTGAAGGAACACTTGTGATCCTCCTTGCAAAAAATTAGATTTCTCCTCCAAAATGATTGAGTGCAACTTCTAGGACATACAATTTGAACTTGATGTTTTGTTAATGCACAGAAAATTAGTGTTGGAGGTGAAATATTGGTGTTGGCAATATGAATATATGATGAACAATCAAGTGAGCATTGGAGAAATTGTCAGGTAGTAGGAAATAGTGGGGAAATCAATCGGGCCCAAATCATGCAGCAAAGTGTTATTACTGGTGAGGTTATATGATTTCACAACTAAAATCATTGATATTTGTCTTTATTATGGACGTTAACTCAAGTTCAAAACTTCAAATCATTGCATTACGTCTATTACACGGGCCTTAACTTGTTGTTTAGCAATTAGCCGTGCTTATTTGTTCTGATTCCACAAAGAGGAAAAACATTGTTTGTTTTCTTTGGAGTTTTCATGCTCAACTAGTGTCATTTGAATCATTACCGACATAATTCGTACTATAATTTTTTGATTGTAAGTCACAAAATGTACAAATATGACGGCCAGCAAATATATACATGAGACTCAGCTGGGACCTGGGTCATATAACGAAAGTTACTTGGCTGAGTGCGAAAATAAGCATTAAAATCCAAATAATGATTTCTTTTATGTCAGTCTCGACTCCAAAGCTTATACTCATTAAATTTACTTGGGAGCAATATATGCCGATACTTGGTTGAAATTTTTTATGAAAAAGTGACCTACTTTTACTGTATTATTTACTCTATTTATATAGTTTACGGCTTTACGATGTATTTCTTCAACTTAGAAATATATACATTAAACATAGCATTAGGCTTTGTTCTCTTTATCTGAAAACTTATTAATTTTCAATTCAGTTCAGATTTACTTAGTTGAATTTTATACTACAAATAAATTCAGTTTATTTCAGTTCACTTTAGTTCAGATAACTTCAGTTTAGTTCTGTTAAGACATAGGGAACAAAACATTTCCGTTTCGTTTGGTTTACGAGGTCCTTTTTGATGATTAATGATTAAAATTGCCCATCAACCTATGTAGTATTGTATTGTATTGTATTGTTGAGACCATAAAATGATGGTTGATCTTTTTTTCTTTAAGGTGAACAAACCATCCTACCAAATGTAATGCATCATGAGTAAGATAATGCCCCAAGAATTAGGGGTAGTTTGGATTCCTATTAGTTACTGGTACTAGTCACCTAATGTGCCTTTCCGATTGTTGCTTTAAGGCACGAGAAGTTGAATCCAACCAACTCCTTTAATTGTTGTATCATGTATTGAGCGGCATTTGGCATCCTAAGAGCACAATCAATCAATAAATCAATTTGAAGGCCAGGGACCCTAAACTTATCTGTTCATCAACTGCCTCTCACATGCTCTTCTGGTACACATATATCATTGTTGGATTCTCAGTTTGAATTAAAACTGGCATTTTTTGATGTTTTATGATATTTAGGAACCTCAGCTTAAGAATCTGTCTAACAATTATTTTTTTAAATTTTATTTCATTCTATTTTGGGCTACTTGTATGTGTTTTTGTTTTCTTTTCATTCTTTAATTTCCTGTTGCATTGGTTGTTGAAATAGGTCTATCCTCTATCAAACTGAATATTGCTTGGCCAGCTAGCTGTTTTCTCCCTAGGTGACACTCCCATATGAAATTACATGCAAATAATCGGTTTTAAACAATATAATTGATGTGAATGTTTAATAGAGAAAGCTTTGTTTGGAAGTGGTTTATTGTAACCATAAATTAACAAAACCACTAATTTGTATAAAGTTTTTCACTGTATTAGTCGAAAGTTTTTTCAAACTAACGGTAACAATCCTACCATTTGAACCGGCGTCGTTACACACGACTTGGATCACACACGTCATGCTAGTCGCTAGTATAATAGTGTCCCGTTTAATTTAAATAACATGAGATAAACATGTGCATGTTTCGAATAACATATGTTATGTTATGGATAAATGTACATTAGTTGTACATAGTTAGTTGATGAAGAGATGAATATATTATAGTTAGTGGATGAAAAAATCAATGTACAATAGTAGTGGATGTCTTTACCTATTCATATAGTACTAGATTCTTGAGATATATTTATACTTGTATTATAAATATTCATTATGTACTCTCATTTTGATATGAAGAATGAACTCTACATTTTCTATATTCTTTTCTTTCTTCTACTCCTAGTCTCCTGCTCCTCTCTCTTTCTCTTTAACAGGTTACATTATATTTTACCTCATAAAATTCTCTTAACAGGTTACATTATATTTTACCCCATAAAAATCGTGATCACATGCTTACTCTAGGTAACTCATTCATATTTCAAATCTTGTTTCTATAAGATAACATATAACTGATGGAAGTCCTTAGACCTTAATTGGCAATGATTCTAACAGAATATAACCCCACCATCATATATATCATGATACATATCATTGGACCGGTTCAACCGAACTGGGTTTCAGATTTTTAAACCCTTACATATCAACTTAGAACATGGAAACACGCTACATGTGTTATTTTGGAACCAAGAGCGAACTTTCTTATTCCAAAACAGCGTAACTACAAAAGTCGATCAGCACGATCCAAACTCAACCAAAACAACAAGCCTATCTATACATTAAAACAAACAAAATACAGATTACTCTATTCCATCTAAACTCTTCACAACAAGCCTAAGTACATGGTTTTTGGCACACCTAGCTGCTATAATTAGAATAACTCCATCCCAAAAATAGGTGGACCTGTACTAAGATTTCCAAATATCATTTCATTTCGGGCACACCAAATAGCATACATCACCTCAGTAACAGCCGCCTTAATTAGTAAACCAATTGGGCTCTTGCTTTTTGTAATCTGCAGAGTCCACACCAGTTCATCCGCCCAAGCCAAAGGCGCATGAGAAACTCTCAACCAAACCAGCACCTTCGACCAAACTGTAGTAGAGTATGGACAAATGAAAAAGAGATGATCTATACTTTCCAGATTCCCACAGAAAATGCATAATCCATCAGTTTGAACACCAAACTTAGCCAGGCGATCTTTAGTATACAACCTTCCATGACAACACATCCACAAAATAAAATGAGAACGGGGACGGGTAAAATTAGTAAAAAATAATTTCTTCCAAGGCACATCAACCCTAGTCCCCCGCAACTCCTTATAAATCCGGCCAGTCGGGTATCTAATACCAGATTGCAATAGACCCCACGTACCAGTCCCCGCCACTTGTTGTCGGCATTTTAGCATCGCTCTAACAATCCAGGAACAAAAGGTAGAAGGCTGATACTCCAAGACATTGCGCCCTTTAATGTAATAAGCATGCAACCATCTCACCCAAAGCTTATCAGCTTTAGAGCATAAATTCCATAATAATTTAGCACAAGTGGCAACATTCCAATCACATAGAGAAATAATCTGTAACCCACCAGCATTACGAGGCTCACACAACGTCTCCCAAGCAATCGGTGCTTTCTTAGAAATGGAATCCCCACCACTCCAAAGAAAGGACCTGTAAAGAATTTAAACATGCTTCAACACCTTCTTTGGCAAAGGAAAAATTTGCATCCAGTAAGAAGAAATGCCAAAGAGAACACTTTTAATCAGCTGAAGTCTGCTAGAATAGCTAAGTAGTGGTGTAGTCCAATGCCTTAATCGAGCCAAAATCTTCTCTAGTAACGGAGTACAAGCTGCAACAGTAAGCTTTTTACTATCCAAAGGCACACCCAAATATTTGAACGGAAGAGAACCCTTACAAAAGCCAGTATGATCCAAAATATCCTTCTCCACCATCTGTGAAACCCCACCAAAAAAGACCTTACACTTAGCCACATTTGCTTGTAAACCTGTAAATGCAGAGAAGGCCTAGCACTGCTTCATCATGAGCTAAATAGACAAGACATCACCCTTAGCAAATAATAGAAGATCATGGGCAAAGCAAATATTGGTCACATTGAGCTTCTCACACTTAGGATGATAATTAAAATCTGATGAGTGGTGTAGATGCCTCAGACATTTGTGGAGGTACTCCACGACAAGAACAAACAATAAAGGTGATATGGGATCACCTTGGCGCACACCTTGCCTAGCTTGCAACAACTGAGTAGGTCTCCCATTGATAGAGTATCTGTAAGAGACAGTTCTCACCGCAAGCATAACCCAATCCACAAATAAACCAGGAAAGCCCAACTCTCGCATAATACCCTCCAATGCATCCCACTCCACAGTATCATACGCTTTCTGCAAATCCATCTGAATCATCACTCTAGGGGAAATATGCTTCCTACAATAACCTCGAACTAACTCATGTGCAATCAGGATATTATCATGAATAACTCTCCCCGGTATGAAAGCTGATTGACTATCATCAATCACTGAATTAATAACCTCACCCAATCTGGAAGTCAAAATCTTAGATATGATTTTGTACACTGTAGAACAACAAGAAATAGGCCTCATATCTCTCATTTGCTTCGCATTTTGGGTCTTCGGGATTAAAGTCACAAGTGTACAATTCGCAGCTTTATACAACCGCTTATTCAAAAAGAAATCATGTACAGTTCCTTTACCTCATTTTCCACCACTGGCCAAGCTTGCTTGAAGAATTTTGCATTGTATCCATCGATACCCGAGGCTTTATGGTCTCTAATTAATATGATTCAAGGCCCGCAAGATTTCCTCATCAGATACAGGTATGATCAGTCGTCTCCCATTCACACCAGACAACTGCTTTCCCTCTCTAAGCGCCACAATATCCAAACCTCGCAAACTAACACAAGCAGACCCAATCAGAGACGTGTAAAATCGAATGACCTCCGCCTCAATATCCTGGTGACTAGTGAGAATCCGTCCAGCAGCAGATTCCAAACTATACACCTGCGCCCCTTGATTTTTTTTCCCTCACAGAAGCATGAAAGAATCCATTATTACCATCTCCAAGTTGTAACCAAGTTATTTTTTTTTTTTATCTTTGCGCTAGAATCTTTTCTTCTAATCCCAACCATGTTTCCAAATTAGTCCGACACTGAGCTTCTTTTTCCAGCAATCCAACATTAAATTTATCACCCTTCAAATCCTGTTGTGCAGCCTTCAGACAGAGTCTATCATGCTCAACCTTTTCCGGAATGTTGGAAAAAGGGCATTGCAATCTTCGAATCACAGGCTGCATATGTAATTTTCTCCAAACCACATACATTGGTCTACCTCGACAATCAAAACTACCCCAAGCCGCGCCAACAACTTCCAGAAAATTATCCTGATCCCCCACACAAGTCAAATATTTAAACATAAACACCCTAGGAGCCTCAGGGCACTCCAACATTACTCTCATAGGAGAGTGATCAGAGATATGCGCATCCAAGACCTCCACCCTGCAATTTCCATATTGTAAGAACCATTGAACATTCCCAAGAACATGGTCAATCCTGGAGTAAATCATATCCACCCTGTGTCGATTGGACCAAGTAAAATGATCTCCAACCGTTGGACATTCAAATAAACCCACATTTGCCATCATAGCCTCCAAATCCTGATACTCATGAACAGTCACAAAAGAGCCCCCTATTCTATCATTAACAGATAGAACATTATTAAAGTCACCTGCTAAACACCAAGCTCCCTGGACAGAACTGGCTAACCCTTGAATATCCAACCAAAGCTGCCTCCTATGCTCTAAATGATTTAGAGCATAAATAAAAGACACCCAATAAATCAAAGTACCATCTAAATGCAACAACCTACCATGAATCAACTAAGAATAACATCTAGCAACCTTAAAATCCACTCGGCTGTGATCCCAAAGTACCCCGATCCTCCCATTGTCATGGTGGCAATAGTTATCCACACTATTCCACTTACCCAAACGGTTTTTTATTCTCATAGCATGACCTACCTTTACTCTAGTTTCCAACAAACCGACACAAGCACAATTTAACTTCTTGAGGTGGGAGCCAACCTCCTTGTGCCTAGTAGTTTTATTAAGCCCTCGGACATTCCATGTAAGTATCATGGAACTTTGTCATAAGCACTTGACAAGTCCTTCTCAACTTGCAAGGCCTGAAAACCATTCATACACACCACTTCCCCATCTCTAATCCCACTATCTGGAACATTAGTATCCATAGGCGCCTTGCCTTTATCTACTGCCAGGACAGCTCTAGTACCTTGCAGATTAGGCGGCTGCATAGCTATACTAGTATCCGGACCAGCACCCTTTGAGGTCCCTTCTCCAGCTCGCTTTGATTGCCACTGCTTCCCCTTAGCTTTTGCAGCCACAATGCCACCTGTTTTAGCTTTAGTAGCAATAGCACAATTATGACCAATGGCTTGGCACTTGAAGCAAAACACTGGCCTCCACTCATAAACAATATCTTGCAACATTCGTCGACCCTCAGCATCCTTAATATAGACAGAGTCCCTCCTACTTTGAGTAATATCCACCTCAATCAACACCCTAGCATAAGACATACGCAACTTCTTGGTGGTGCATTCATCAGTCATTATGGGTTTCCCAACAGCGTTCGCTATATTGCTTAAACTCTTTTCACCCCACAAATATAAGGGAAGACGAGGAAAAGTAACCTAAATTGGCATTACACGAAGCAAATCATCTTTGAGTACAAAGTCAGGAGACCAACGCCGCAAAAACAGAGGCAGATTATAAATTGCATAAGGCCCTTTTGTTTCCACAACATCCCTATCTGCCACAGACTTGAACTGGACCAGAAAATAACCTTCTTCATAATAATACAAATCAGGTAGAGAAACAAAATTCCACACCTTCATCATGAATTGTTTGACGACATTCATTGATAAATCATCACCAACCACAAACAAGATGAGGGCAGTTTTCCAGAATTCCTTCTCCGAAAGGACATCTTCCTCAGTAATGTCAACCTCAATCTCACCATTAATAACCTTAGGAGCCGTGAAAACAAGATTGGAATTAGCTTTGGGCAGCCTATTCCCTTTTATCACATCGACCCAAGGATTCGCCGGAGAATCCAACTCACCCAGCACACTAGGATCTTCAATAGCAGCACCTTCTTCAATAAGCCCAGCCCCCACCACCTCATCAGCATCCGCCACCTCCTCCGGCTGCCATGTAGGTGGCGAATTCCTGAACAGTATCGCCTCTCTCACCCCACTGCTGCTAGATTCAATTCTTGCAGGACACCTAATCACCAAATCATCACCTCCACTTTCATTCCCACCGATCGAAGAGCTACCAGGTGCCCTAACCCTAACCTGTGGCGGAGCCGCCGCCTTTTCCTTCAGCTTCCATCAACCACGCGCCGTCGATGAGAGTTTACACGTTTTGTGTGTGTAAATCGCACACACTAAATGAGAGCATCAGATATTTTCGATTCTCTTGGAGTTTTAACAATTTACGCTACATTAGTTATTGTGACATCTGATTATAAATAATTGAATAAGTATATGAATATAAGTAATATCCTTGTTCTGATAATTGATTGTCTTTTTTCAAGTTGAATTACGGTTTGAGTTAGTACGAATTGATTTTTTTAAAAATTTAATTTGGAGAAAATAAAGAAGAAAGATTGGTTCGTTTTTTAAAAATGATGTATTGATTTTGTTGGGATTGATTTGATTTTGTAATTTAATTGTAGAAGACATGTTGAGTTTTTTTAATAATAAATTAATTTTGTTAAGGTTGAATTAAGACTTGTAATTTAATTGGAAAATATAGATTGATTTATTTTAATCAAAGTCTAATTTAAATATATCTTACAACACAAATGTGTTCAATTTAACTTAAATTAAGTACTCAATTTGCATAACTTCGACTGTTGTCGACTTATAAGCATTGTGATACCTATACATATATAGGGATCCCATAATACAAAGCGGCTTGTTAACGCATGACACATTTTACTAAATGCAGGACACTTTCTAAAAAATTATAAAAATAGTTTAAAGTTCAATAATTTACAAATAAGTCCCAAAAGACTTAAAGAATTACAAAAAACAAAACACAATTATCATCATGATCACCATATGAAACTTCACGATCACGATCATATTATTTCAACAATAAATCATAAAATTTAGAAAAATAAAATAACAATGTTACTCCAATAATTTAAAAAATAATAATTAATAAAACTATTAAAAAAATAAGTAAACAATGTATATGTATATATTTTTTTAATTTAACCGGCCGGAATTTTGTGGCCTACAATGTTGTGGCCTTCGAAAACGAAGGCCACAAGGCCCACAACTATGGTGTGGCCTACAAAAACGAATGCCACACCATGGTTTTGGCCTTCGTTTTCGAAGGCCACAACATGGTTGTGGCCTACATTGTTGTAGGCTACAAGTATTCCGACCGAAAACACTCGTTTCTGACCGGTTAAATCTAAAAAAATATACATATATATTATTTACTTAAAAAAATTCAAAAACAAAACTCAATCACCGTGATCACCATATGGAACATGATCATACAATTTTAACAACAAATCATACAATTTAGAAAAATAAAATAACAATGTTACTACAATAATTGAAAAAAATATAATAATTAACCAAACTATTAAAAAATGTAAGTAAACAACATATATGGATTTTTTAAAATTTAACCGGTTGAAAACGAGTGTTTACGGCCGGAATACTTGTGGCCTACAACAAACAAAGGCCACAACATGCATGTTTGGACTACAAAATGTAGGCTGCGGCCGGTTAAATTTTAAAATATATATAGATATATTGTTTAATTTTTTCTAAATGGTTTAGTTAATTATGATATATATTTATTTTTTTTGGAACGAACATTAAACTTTTATTTCCTTCCAATCAGTTAAGTACATGCCGATCCAAGGATCCAGGCAAAGTATCCAGAATACTCTAAATGACTAGTAGAGACAAGGTAAAACGCTAATCTATCAAGCTAACATTAAACGTGCACAATGTGCCCGCAATCGGGGATCAGTCCAAGCTCTAGTAATTAAAGTATCTATAATTTTCTCCTCAAGGTGTTGATTTGCGGGTTGCTTCTGGAAGTAGACCGCATTCCTTTCCATCCAAACGGCATAAATTGTTTCCACAAAGGCGCTTTTCAAGAGCTTTGCTTTCCGATGTTTGCCCCCGAAGCGCCTGCACATCACGTCTAATTCCATGCTCCAGCTGTGGGGTGTACGGTTGATATGCAGCCATTTCATCACCCGGCCCCAGATACGATTCGTATAGGGACATTCGAAAAATAAGTGTTGTTGGGTTTCTGCTTGTGGACAGAACATGCAGGATGGGTCAATGCCAGGGTCCCATCTGCGGATCCTGTCTCGGGTTGCCAAGCGCTCATGGAGAGCCATCCAGGTACAGAACATAGCCTGAGGCCTTGCCTTGTTTCCGAACCAAAACTTCTTCCATTTGACATCATGTTTGGTATTCGAATATCCTTGTATAATAGCCTGGTAGGGAACTTAGGAGCCATTAGCGTCATCGGCCATATATGAGAGGATTGCACAAGTGAACGTGCCTTCATTACAGCTTTCATAATCCAGGAGCAATTCGCATTTATCATGACATCCATGACATTGCGGTCTTTTATATAATAACAATGTATCCATTTCACCCACAACTTGTCCGCTTTGATGCACAGGTTTCAGAATAATTTAGCAATGGTGCACTTATTCCAATCAGCAAGGGAACTCAAATTGAGGCCCCCGTGATTCTTCTCATCGCAAACTTTGTCCCATGCAACAGGTGCTTTTCTGGTAATAGCATCAGTGTTACTCCACAGAAAAGAGCGACATATAGATTCAATGTGCTTGAGGACAGCTGATGGGAGCGGGAAAACCTGTATCCAGTAGCTGGTCATGGCATGAAGCACACTACGAATAAGCTGAAATTTACCGGCATAGCTTAGCAGCTTAGATGTCCAGTGCCGAATGCGAGATGTGATTCATCAATCGGTGGTCGTAATCGCGAATGGTAAGTTTTAGTGGATAGAGGTACCCGAGGTACTTTATAGGTAACTTGCCTAGCTTAAAACCCGTCATATATGCACAATTCGTCCCTATCGGATCGAGCAACGGCTCCTGGAAAATCGACACTTTCCGGTTCGCAGATAAACCGTGGAAGTGAAAAAAATCGGCAATGGTCAGTAGCATTTCTCGATCGAAGATCACCTCGGGCAAAGAGGAGAAGGTCATCAACGAAGCACATATTAGTTATACCCAATTCTTCGCAACGGGGATGGAAATTGAAATCCGGATCCCTCTTAAGAAGGCTAAGTACTCGGTGAAGGTAACAGTAGTGGGGAAATAGGGTCAACTTGCCGGAGCCCTCGCTTAGCTTTTAAAAGCTTCGAGGGGGAGCCATTAATTGCATAACGATAGGAGACCGACGTTACACATCTCATAATCCAAATCACAAACTGTGCCGGGAATCCCATCTCTTCCAGAACCGATTGCAATGCCCTCCATTCAACAGTATCAAACGCCTTATGCAGATCCATCTGTATCATACAACGGGGAGAGATAGCCTTACGGTCGTAACCTCGAACAAGCTCACTAGCCAGGAAGATGTTATCATGGATTAACTTTCCTGGCAAGAATGCAGATTGGCTGTCATCAACAACCGAATTAATGACACGCAGATGATATATTTTTTTTAATTATTGTAGTAACATTGTTATTTTATTTTTTTAAATTGTATGATTTGTTGTTGAAATATTATACTAACGTTCTAGATGGTGATCATGATGATCCGGATGATGATGGGTTTTGTTTTTTTGTATTTTTTAAAGTTTTTTGGGACTTATATGTAAATTATTAAACTTTGAACTATTTTTGTAATTTTCTAAAAAATATCCTGCGTTTAGTAAAACGTGTCCTGCGTTTACATAAATTATGGATGATCTGGTACATGATAATTTACCACGCGTGGGCAATAATATCGTATGGAGTCAATTTTATCAAAATGGGAAATGTTCGTGGTCCTATTCTTGTTTGGATTTTAATAATATCAGATTAAAAAATGAATTAATGATACTTGTCTGTAATTATCATTAAGCTAGACTTCAAAATAGCAACTGTACATCATTTTTAACTTTAATGTAAAAGCAGATCTGTTAAGACTATTTGGACAATCTTCTAATCACATTTCTGACTCCCGAGCAACCTTATAATTTATTCTGAAAACATTTCCTTGTCACGAGTCACGACAAGACAAGACCCATTCTTAAAACTGCGAAATTTATTTACGCAATCAACCTCATGATTTAATATTCATAAAAACTTCAAAATATGTGTAGAAAATGTAATTAAAAAAATTAGATTTCCTAGACTTTTAATGGATAATAATAAAAAATAGGATTATGTATACACATGACAAGATTTATGCACGCCTGGAACAAAACTTTAGAGCATACCTCATCAAATCATATTTATTATATTTACATTTTCTTTTTTGTAAGATAGGTTACAAGGTAGGATATCTGAGTTTATTTAATTGTCAGAAAAATAGTGAAAATATTTTTAGGGAATGGGTTAAAAAAGTGTTTAGGGAAATTTTGATAGTAAAACCTGCTATAACAACTATTCTAAACAATACCATAATAAATTGGTCTGCTCTAAATTCTAAACAATACCATAATAATTAGTTCTCATTTTTTTGTTTAATGTTACATGGAGTCAACTTGATAGATGGTATGTGTAACGTTCCCGTCCCCTTATGGGTCGAGGCATTACAAATATTATCAGAGTCGAGCCACTGCATGCCTAACCTACAAAGACGAAGAGTGTACTTGTTTTGTCTGGCAAGGTGCAATAGAGAGGTCACACAATTTAAGAGGGGTAAATGTAAAACATCAAAAAAGTTTCAGAGAGTTTAAAGAAGTTGAGAACGCTACTCATATTAACAAGGTGCACCTTTTTTTCCCCGAAAATTCATTCATAAGAACCAAAGTTAGATGTGCTTGCACTAAAACAATCTTAGAATGAGTAACCCAATGGAAAGTTTCTCAGTGTCCTCACGTGTGAAAACAACACTACAAAAAACAGGCTTTTAGCGATTTATCCGTCGCTAAAAGCCTCCCGATTCGTCGCTAAATCTGTAGCGACGGATAGGACGCCCATCTCTAAAACGGGCGTCGCAAAGCTTTTAGAGACGGATAAACAATCCGTCTCTAATTCGCGATGGATTAGCGACGGTTAATTCCGTTGTCTAAGCCGTGCACTTAGGATTTAGCGACGGATAACTATCCGTCGCTAAAAATTAATTTTTTTTTTTAAATCTGAAATTTTATATCGAATTTTTTTTTAAATCGAAAATTTTATATGAATATTCAATACGGATAAACCGACAATTTTGTTCAATACGGATAAACCGACAATTTTATACAAATATTAAATACGGATAAACCGACAATTATATACAAATATACAATACGGATAAACCGACAATACAATAAATCAAAAATTTCATACAATATTCAATATTCATTATTCAATAATACAATATACAACATTTAATAATTAATACAAAGAAGAAATTACAAAATTAATAAGAAAAAATTAAAAAAAAAAAAAACTAGATCCTGATCTTGTTGCATCTTGGACGTCGGATCTGGTCGGAGGAAGGAGTGGACGGTGGTGGTGGTGGACGGCGGGTGGTGGAGGCAGTGGAGTGGATGGAACTGTAGTGGTGGTGGAGGAGAGGTGTGCGGGTGGTGGTGGAGTACGGGTGGTGGTGGTGGTGGAGGTGGAAGGCGGGCGGTGGTGGAGGAGAGGGAGGCAGTGGTGGTGGAGGAGAGGAAGGCGGGTGGTGGAGGAGAGGAGAGGTGGTGGTGGAGGAAGAGGGAGGAAGATGATGGTGGAAGAGGGAGGAAGATGATGAGGCAGATCTGGATCTGGTGGTGGGTATATTAGGGTTTTAGCGACGGATAGATTTATCCGTCGTTAATTAGCGACGGATAGATCTATCCGTCGTTAAATTTTCTTTCTTTTTTTTTTTTTAAATTTATCCGTCTCTAATTAGTGATGGATAGTTAATCCGTCTCTTTTTTTTTTAATTTATCCATCTCTAATTAGCGACGGATAGTTAATCCGTCTCTTTTTTTTTTTAATTTATCCATCTCTAATTAGCGACGGATAGTTAATCCGTCCCTATTTAGAGACGGATTGAGCAATTTGCTCAATCCGTCGCTAAAAGTAGCGATTCGTCGCTATTTAGCGACATCGCTAAATTCCGTCTCTAAAATCGGAAATTCTTGTAGTGAAAGTGCTAGAGATATACAATGCTACCAGCATATCACTTGGAGAGCAACCTATACGTAACCACATATACTTAAATGGGATTTGATCAATTGGTAGCCGGGTGTAGTTTAATTAGAGTGTTGGCGACCATCTTTAGTTGAGATTTTTAAATCAAGTTGAGTTTTACAAAACAAATTGTTTGTGTATCAACCGTAAATTATGCTAATTGAGTTGAGTTAATATTTATCAACTTCAAAATCCACACACTCAAAACTCAAATATACTCCCTTCGTTTCTGTAAAAATGAAACAATTTCGATTTGCACAATTTTTAAGAAAAATGTGTGGTCTCCAAAAGTAAGTGGTTAAGAATGAGTTTAAGATATTAATTGAGTTGAAAAGTACACGTAGGTCCAAAAATGTGTGGTTGATAATGAATTGTATTATGAAAGTAATTTCCATAAAAGGAAATGTAACACTTTTAGTAAAACGTTAAAAACGGAAAATTGTTTCACTTTTACAGAAACGAAAGGAGTACTATTTAACTTGTCAAAATCACAATCTAATATCAAACACAAAACTTTAAAAATCAACTCTCTAAGTTACTACTATTTATCACGTCCAAATTATGATTTTAAAATGAAACATCGTCTTCTAAATAGCAGTTTATCATTCTAAAATGGATTCTGCATAGGTAAGTATGGTAACTTATGATACTAATGACTTTATAACTTTAGCCCCCTGTAAATTATGATAATATAACCCAATGAAGTACTTGTAATTTGTAAAAGGTACTGCTAAGTTCTAACTATCCTACTTTGCCTGTAATTGCGATGTTTGGTATAGAGTTAAATTTGAGTTATAAAAAATGGTGTTTGGTATAGAGTAAAAAATTTATAGGGTTGTTATATAGAGTGTGTAATAATAAAGTGATGTGTGTAAGAAGGAATTGATGTGTTTGATACTTTTTAAGTTTTTTTATTGGTTTAAAGTTGTTAGTTTGATTGGAAAAGTAATGATGAAGTAAAAGTAGGGTAGAGATAGAATAATGATTGTTTAGTGGAGAAAAAATTGAGTTAAATTTTTTACTGTAGAAAATATAAAATAAATACCTCGAAATATTTTAACAGATGAATAGTCGGTTTTAGTTGAGTGCCAAACAGGAGGTATATGACTAAGAATCTCACATTTCTACCCGGAATATACAGTATACCTTTTGAAGTTGTGTTATTCAAAGTTTGTATTAAGCATGACAGGAGTACTATGATACTACATGACAAAAATTGATTTATCCAACAGCTAGTTCAGCTTAAATTATTGATGTTCTTGTCATATGTCTTTATTATATCCAGAATCCACAATATTACCCCACATTCTTAAACTCCAGAGCTGGAATTCATTGTTATCACTGTTTATGATGTTAAAAGCTTATGCAACTATGAGTTGGCTTGGTTTCTCTTCTTGGTCCTAAACCACCCAAAATTCACAAAGTCCTACAAGACTTTGAGTATATCAATTCAAGATATGATCAAAGATCATAATGGATCTTCACTATCTTATTGCTACTTCATCTTAGGGCAAAACAAAAGAATTATATATTATATAATCTCTAAAAGAGGATTTGGGATAGCTAGAAGAGTATGACAAGCACTACAACTCTTACATGTATCCTTCAATCTAATATTGTTCTGATATATATTTACATGCTCGCTACTATGACACTAGGATTTGTAGTCACATTGTTCAAACTCCCAATTGAAACTGAATCATGTGGTGACGTCGAATACGAGCTATCGGAATCGAAATCACATTCATTTTCAAGATCCTCAAATCCCCAAAACTCTTCATGATCTTCCTCTTCATCCGGCACGCTCCATTTTTCCTTGTTAAGTTCTTCTTCCACTGAGATGAGTTCTAATACCTGTCCAAGATAAACATGATGATATGGTAAATCCCCATACTAATTCTTTAATATATACAAAACATTAATTACACTAGAAAATGAACTGCAATTTCTAATTAGGAACCTCAATTACAGACTTTGCTGGACTGTTTCAATTGGAGAAGGCAACTAGACCCTTATTCTGGCCTGGCAAATAGAGACAGCACAAGTAGACAACTAGAAACTTCCATAAAAATATAAATTTAGCCTCCACTCTCTAAATAGGGTGTATAAAAATGGCTAGAGGTAAATCATGTATGTGCTTTATGTAAACTAGAGCAAGCAGAAACTGCTGTCACACAGATAATGGAATTTTCCTTGTCCCAATTCATTTAGCAGTAGACTTTGGATAAAATCAGTGCTATAATTTCTAGCCTTCGCCGAATATTCATGACAACGTAGATGTTAGACCATGGTAGTGTTGCTACAAGTATAATCGTCAAGTCAATAACGAGATTTCATTGGATTCAAGAATCGACTAAGATGCACAATCATGATTTCAAGATCATTATACACCCTGGGGTGATGTGTGTCGTCTCGTATTCTATACATCCATGAAATACACAATGAAAAAACCATGAAGCCAGTTCAGGGGTATTTGTGATATATCGACAACTTTGAGGGGCTGTGGTGATATTTTCCTCTACTTGTTGAATCAGTCTGTACTATGTAATTAATTTAACTACATGCAATGTTCTTTCACTCAATCAATTAGCAAATTAATAGTACACTGGACCATTGAAAAGCAGCCATATAAAGATTGTGTTAGATGAGAAATTAACATCAAGAGGGTATTTGGAATGGAATAAGGACAATTTAATTAACAGTAGTCAGTAGTAGATTAAGTCCTAATAAAGTCCCTACAGCACTAATCATGCAAAAAAATATCACCATGAGCAACTAGTTAAACAATTCCAAATTCTTGAAATGTCATTGACAGCAACATCATTTGATATGCATTGTATCTTATCAATTAGCATTAAGCTTCCTTAGGCCGGTCAACTACAAATGGTTCTTGCCACCTAAGTAGTAAACTGTTTCTTAAGCCAATAGAGTTGTTAATCCAATTGATTAAAGATTTAAAGTTGCATGAAAGCTTGATGGTAATATGAGGTCTCTATCAGTAACTCAATAATAGTCTGGAAAAAGTTAGCGTGAGTTTTGGTCAACTCATCTCCTTGCAACATGCGCAAACTTAAACTACACTTCACACATCACAAATTGACATGCTTGTTATAAAATCCTCAACATCTGTGATCTGTCTGTAAAAGTATAACCCTCTTGTAGTATATTATATAACGAATTGACTGAAGCAGCGTGTAGCTTCCTTAACCGAACAAAGACAGGAAGAGTTTAAAAAAACAATGATGCTTTAAAGTATTAGTGAAGTGTAAGTAGAAAATATGTTACCTCACTCATGGCAGGGCGCCAAATTGGAGAAGCACGAATGCAGAGAGACGCAGCGAATGCAAGTCTGTTGAGTTGTGTTACATCGTAGTCCTCGCCAAGCATGGGATCGACTACTTCATTTGCGTTTCCTCGTTTTAGTATAGGTTTGGCCTATTTCAATGACAAGATTAAAATTTTTTAAGTAAACTCTGGGTTTTCAAGAATGTGGACTAATATGAGTGTGTCAATGTTTTAATTACCCAAGTATGCAGACTTTGGTTAGAACCATCCACAGGCTTCTTTCCAGAAATGAGCTCTAGTAAAAACACCCCAAAGGCGAATACATCAGTTTTCTCATCTACAACTCCGTGCATGAAGTACTCCGGTGCCAAATGCCTGCGAAAAATTTATTAACAACGTCAATTTTATCTAATTTAATCATTTTGCTAGTGATGTTATGAAGTAGTATGATCAATGTTTTACCCAAATGTTCCTTCAATTGGAGCTATCGAATGGTGGCTCCATTGCGATGGAAGCCATTTTGCCAACCCGAAATCGGATATCTACACCATACAACAAGCAACAGAGTTACTATAGCTTACTGAAGAGGTATTAGTTCTTCTACATTTCTAAACATTACTCATTTACTAGTTACTAATGAGAAAACTGCTTCGAATTCAATTGCAGTTATTTTTCACACCTTAAACAAAATATTGTCTAAATATCCAGTGTCATTCAGAGTCCAATTCTCAAACTGTTATTAAAAGTTACTTAAACTAATTATTTACACATCCATAAGGATAAGAACTACTATAAGTAATAATGAAGTGTTAAGAATGAAATAGTACCTGAGGCTCAAAATCATCAGTTAACAAAACATTTGAAGCCTTAATATCTCTATGAATAATTCTCCTTGGACAGCTCTTGTGCAAGTAATGTAGGCCCCTTGCAGTTCCTACTGCAATCTTGTACCTTGTTTTCCAGTCCATTATTGGCAATTTATCATCTACACGAGAAACACCAATATTGGTAAGAAGAACAAGACAGAGAAAAACACAAACAGAAGCAAATTAAATTATTTTAACATACCATGGAGAAGAGAAGCAACAGAACCCTTTGAAGAGAACTGGAAAATGAGATAAAGGCCACTGTCAATACAACACCCAAGGAGAGCTGTCACATTAGGATGTGAAACATGTCCCAATGTTCCAATTTCAGTCAAGAACTCCTTCTCTTTCCTCTCATCTTTTTCTTGTTTTGTTAGTCTTTTCACTGCAATTGCTTGCCCATCTTCAAGCATTCCTTTGTATACCTCTGCAAAACCTCCTTTCCCTACCATATTCTCTGAAATTTTCAAAATCAGAAAATATCAAAATCATGTCTTTCCAAAGCTAACATCTTTAAACAAAGTGGAGAAAATCAAGAAAGTGGACCTGAAGAGAAGCCATTGGTGGCAGCAAAGATTTCTTCAAAAGAGAAGCATCTCCAAGTGGGTTTTTGAAAATACTCTTCATCCTTATTGTTCCCCTGGTTTTTTTCAGCTGTAAAGTTGCAATCTTTATCATCAAAACTTGTCTGGCGTTTAAGAGAAAAGAGCCTCTTCAAACTGGCTGTACGAATGTATTTCATCGCTAGCTACGTAGATTTATGAGACTCACACAAAGTTTTTGGAGTGAATTTAAGCAGAGGAAGCCAACTGTAATGGAAGTACAGAATGGAACTCACACTTGAAACTCAGAACAGGAAAGGACTGAACAGAAAAGAGGTTGTGTAAATGTTGTGTATTTAAGAGAAGAGAAAAGAAGAGAAGACAGTCTTATTATATGTTCATTGTTTTTTAATGCATTACAATATTTGGAGAAAAGGGTCAAATTGAAGTCTATGTCTTTGTGGGATGTTTTTATCCAAGAGCATTGATGAATTATAGGATCATCATGGTGTTAAGGGGGGCCTAAATTATTAGCCAAATACAGGTGTTGTATTCTTAAACCAGCATTTATGAAATCATTGGGGTGGATGGTTGAATGTTAAGTTATTAACCACCATACCTTGTTAGAGGAAAATGCATAAAGGATTAAATACCACTAGTTTGATTAAGAGAAATAAATATGTAGATTCGTGTAAGTTATATATAAACGGGAATAGAAGCTAATGTGATTAGGAGTGATCCGTGTGGATGAGATTCAGTACGTGATTCATAACTCTTTTATTGGTTCATGTAATCCAGTTTGATTACAATAAAGTACTCCCTCCATACCTCTAGAAATTCTTATTCACTTTTGAAGTAATAATTAATAAAAAGTATTAAAGTACGAGCGAAAGTCAAGTTTAAATATAATGATAGAATAAAAATAATTGTAATGGTGTACAAACAAATAAGCGAGAAGATACGCTTTTCAAAATGAAAAATTCCTAACGTAACATCCAATGAGAAATTGTCAGGGGTACATAAATGTTGTCAAACATAGTTTTTAAAAAAAAAAAAAAGAAAAAAAAACATATTACCCTTTAAACATATTCAATTTATTAAATTGTTACTTAATTTTCCTTTGTAAATAGATTTCTTAAACTTACAATTTCAGGTCAATGTCACTTCAAGAAATCTATTATACTACTCACCTTAAATATATTCTCCAAATTAAATTTGCTAACCATACATTACTCAAATATCCTTAATTAAAAAATCTAGCCATAAACATAATAATTTAATAAATACTATTAGATCTGAATAAAAGTTAGGCTGTTCATCATGTGACATATGGAGCATTAAATTCTTGGTTGGTTGAATGAGGTTTAGAATACACAAGGCATGATTGGTTAGCTAGGTAGCTACCTCTGTTTAGAAATTTTTGTTCCACGCAAAGAAAAGAATTATAATAAAGTTGTTCGACTAATTTCGGAAATAAGAATCATTAATTATTTTCATTATTTCGGTAAAAAGTTAATGGAACCAGCCACAATCTCCATTGACAAGTTACTCCAGTCCCTATACTAAAAGCAGGTATGTCTAAGCTGCTCAAATGGCTTCTTCTACTTAACGATATGTGCTTTTTGGTACTAGACACACTTATTAGGTTTGATTAACACATTAACAAAGACGCATTCTACACATGTCTATATACGATTTGATATAGTTCTAGACTTTAAATGAGAATTTAGGATCTGACTGAAGTTAAAAGATGTGAAATGTGGAAGTGGGCAACGTGTAACGTCAAGCGTATATTAAGTGATGAAAATTTAAATCATGGTTGATTTTATTTTATATATGGTAAATAATAGATGGATAAATGAATATGCAGATCAGTACGATCCAATTCGCTAATGGAAAGAAAAAATTATAGTACTAGTGTTGATCCGATTCGTAGATGCAGATCTGCAGACCGGAATAGGATAATCTGTTAGCATCCTAGTGTGGTATTAGATTTTACACAACTTAACTCGTTCTTGTACATCTATATGATTTCATGATATTTTTAGAACTACATGTAGATTAATTACGAGCAAAATGTAATTAGCACTTTAGCTACGACAACTATTTAGGACTTTATTTTAAAATTCAAAATGGGCTTTCTTTAAAACTAACTTTCAGATTGTCTAGGTGATACTGGGCCTCAGTTAACTGAAAGATTGTCGACCCAATGGTCCACCAGTCTAGACGACTGCATGTGAATGAAAGCGGGAAGACTCGAAACAAACTTAAATGGGCCAGATGGTTCAGTTAAACAACCCCACTAGCTTCTAATTAAAGTTTGTACTTTGTACTAGCACTTCAATTTTATGATACTCTAGTACTGTATCATTGGTTAAGGTTATTACTTTAAACTAATTTGTTCTGTTCTTTTCTTGTTTCTTTTTTCTTTTTCACTTTTGTATTTTGAATTGTTGTTGCTTCCCCATCTACTTATCACAGTGGCTCAAATAAATCCCAACCTATTGGTTTTAGTGAAATTTTACGAATCTAGCTCCATTTCGTCGCCAAAAGAATGATATTTGTGTATTTCCTCCATGTACATGGACCATTTTAATATTTTATGTATTGTGCGTAGGATAATATAGTTTGATCACTTTCAAATGATAACTTTGTTTCAATAGCTTATCACGTGCATTTATACAATATGGCTATATCTAGCTAGGTATCATTGTTGGGGTAAAACCTCGAATACTAACTAACTAAACTATTACAAACAACTTCGTCTAAGGCCCGCCTCTGATTTGAAGTCCGATGTAGTACCCGTCCGAGCTAGGATACCTGAAAGGACTAAGTGGGGTAGAATGAGTTACCCGGATTGCCTATGTCAATCCGGTAAGAGACTTTACTCAAAAGAGAGTTGGAAGCTCTCAATATAATAGTTATGAGGAATTATGACTTAGGAATCGACTTAGGGATTCTCACATACCTTAAGGTCTTGGACCTTGTGCTATACTTATAGTTATCGTATCTTATGAGATTGCCCATAAGATGATGCAAAGTGTATGCTTCAGATTTGGACACCATCTTCTACCATGGCCCATTAGTGAACAAGAATCCAATACTAATCAATGGGCCCGAGGGTAGTTTGGACCTTTCCCTCGAGAATCTTGTTATTGGGTCCGTGTAAGTTCCTTGGGTAGATTTGTATGCTTGGTTGATCTGGCCTTAGGCAACTCAAGGTGTCCGTACCTAGAGTTCCACAGAAGTATCTCATTGGTTCTGTTATATACGTTTGGTCTTACTGTGATGGTGGCGTCCGAGATTCTCTCGTCTGGTCCGTTTAGCATCTTAGGACTGACAGTTTGTGGTACTTGGAAGGACCATGTGACCTTTTGTCAGATTCGGAAGTCATCCTTCTAGCTTGGTCGGACCTAGCTGAAATGGCGTGCTGACTTGTAAATACTAGTTGACCTGAGATGGTTTCCTTTATGTCGGACCATTCGAAGGTCGGACTAGCAACGAATAGGCTATCTCAACCTTGATGCGCTTTAGGACACGCTCTATGGCGCCCTTAACGGATTGGACACATGTCCGTATCAACATATGTCCCCCTAGTTTCCAAGTATCTTAGTAGAAGATAGTTGGTAACTATGAAAAGAACAAGTGTGTTGTGGGGCGTGTCCGAATCGTTAACTGAAAAAGGAAAAAATCCTTTTTGTTGGGATCCGTCGTCCGTGTTCTTAGGAATTCAATATATCTCCCCCCCCCCCCCCCCCTTCATTCTACAGTCCGAGATATGTAATAGCTCGGACTGTAGATGGAAAAGGTATTTGTATCCGAGATATATAGATCCGAGTACGGTTAGGATCTGAGGAAGTCCGCTGTGGAAGAGTATAACAGAAGCTATCCGTTGGAGCGATTATGTGAAATGGTCCTCCTGGGCCGCTGATCCGTAAATCAAAGAGGCCCAATGAGTTGTCTGTCCGACCCACGGGGAAATATCCCGGGTAAAGCGATGCGACCGTTGGATTGGAAAGATATCAACGGTTGGGATTTTAAACCCAATTGATGTGACACTTCTGTTGAGCATTAAATGCGATGCACTGTTAGCTATCCACTTATGCCGCACAAGCTGGATTGAAAAAGATCAACGGCTGGGGTTCGAATCCAGGTGATGTGACTCTTGGCTTTCCCCAAATTGCCCTTATAAATAGTCAGCCCATCAGTCACTTTCACACTTTTAGCCACATCGAAACTCAGAGCGACTATAAAGCAATCCGAGCAATCAAAGATCAGTCCGAGCAACTGAAACTCGCAAAATCTAGGAATTTCCACCTCAGATTCGTACCCTCGGAGAGTTAGCAAGACTTCATCGTCCGATCAAGCTTATCAAGTCAACTTTGTCCAGTAAGTACGCCTCAATTCCTCCTAAGGTTTTTCATTTTCGCGATATGCTTGCTGCATGCTCGTATGTTTTTGCCCTGCTTGAATACCCAATTGTTGATTCTGTGGTTACGAATGTTGCTAGTGATAGGCTTTAGCAGCGTACTTAGTTGGAATATTTCTTCTTTGTACTATAGCGTGCTAATTTCCTTTACCGGTAGCCTGTTGATTCGTCTCGTATGTCATGCCCACTGTAACCGAAACTTGATTATGCATGCTTATTTGGTGATGTGTTGGTGCCGATTGACACACAGTCTTTCGTAAATTGTCCCCGTTAACGTGCCGGGTAGGGTAGACAATAGTGCCGATGGCACGTCTCTATGTGCCATGGTTAGTGCCCATAGTGTTAAGACTATACTTCATGCAGAAAATCTGGTAAAGTAGAACTTCGTCGGATCGCTTGACTTAATAAGACATCTAAATGAACTCTCGGACAATCACAACTATCGTTTCTGACTCATTTCCTTCTGCCCTAGGATATCCGGGAGCGATAGTCAGAACCAACACGAGTCTCAAGGTTACAATGATGGAGTAAACTCGGTGACTGAGTCCGTGGACTTAACCATGTCCGTAGGAGATTTTCTGGTCGTGGACCTTGTGTCTTCTAGGGACTCTGACGCTGGACAAAGAGTCCGTGGTCTTAAACTTCGACAGCGTAGCGATGGGCGTGGAGATGTTGCTAGGACTAGGTCACTAATCTCGGACTATAGGTGGTGGTGGAACGTCAGTTGATCTGAATGAACCTCAGACTGAGCGGGAAGGCGACAGTGGTCGGGAGGCCGACGACGTGGAAATGTTCAAGGCTGGGGAAGAGGACCGTGTTGTGGCGGAAACAGGTCCGTCCAACCCGAGCACGTCCGGGAGACCCGAAGGTGGCGAGGAGGAGGAGGAAGGAGAGGAAGGTTCTCCAGTCGCTCGCCCACGGAGACGCACTGGTCGTCGGATTGCATTACATCCTGCTGCGTCCGCTCAATCCAATCTTCCGTTAGTAGAGGGACGCGGTGCAAAGGCCGCTAGAATCAAATTCCCTCGTCCTGCGTCCGCCGTTGTGATAGCGGATGAATTTGGAGAGTTAAATACGGACGGGCTTCTTCCTACCTGTCCGTCGAAGGTTAAGGCGGAGGACATTCCAGAGTGGAGGTAGAAGTGGGAGATTCCTGAGTCTGTTGAAATCATGGTGCCCGAGCCCGGACATGCATTTTACAATCCGCCCGCCGGGTACATGTGCGTGCATGAGGTAGCTTTCGCCTGTGGATGGAAGGTCCCTATTGCACCAGAGATAAAGCATATCTTGAACCACATCGGGATCGGTCCGAGTCAGGTTATCCCAAAGTCTTTGGGTAACCTCATTTGCTTCGTCATTTTTTGTTAAAAGAAGGGGCAACCGGTGAATTTCGAGAACTTTAGGCAGCTTTTCCATGTTACCTTTAGTCCGGGCAATCCCCTGTTTTATGCTTTTGTAGTTAGAAAACCCTACAACTTCATTTCCGACTCCATTTCTTCCTTGGGGTCGAAGTGGTGGGATAAGTATATTTTTGTTCGGATGGCCCTGAAACCGGGGATGTCCGAGAGGCAACGAGAACAATGGGGTCTGCCGACAAATTTCTTAAGGGAAACCATCCCGGATTGGCGCCCCCTTCCGAAGAACGTTGCTCCGTGGGTGGCGGCGATCCACAAAAAGAATAACCCACCTACTTACCCATTTCACGGATTGATCATCGTGCCTTACTTGTCTTGGGTGACGCCGTGGAAGTTTGAGGGAAGACGGACTTCAGTAAGGATTTTTAACTTTAGGATTTGTGCTCTTCTTTCTTTGGAGTGCTCTGTCTTGATCATGTATTTCTGCAATTCTGGTAATCCTTCCTTTATATGTCCGTATCTGACGCCTTTATTTTATTGTGCAGCTCACTGGTTCGAGTACATCATGTCAACGCTCCGTGAAAAGAAAAAGTTGCAGAGGGAACAGCAAGCCCTGGAGGTCGCCGCTGTTCAGAGGACCAAAATCATCAACACATCCGCGGGTCTTCCGATGTCGGATCCGAAAAATGCGGCGGTGTTTGCTGCATAGGAGGAAAGGCAGAACAAGGCCGGAGAAGATCCACAGGCCTGTGGTGTCTGACAAGGGCAAAGGTCCTGCCACTCGGAGCGCCACTGCCTCTAAGCCATCCGCACCCCAGCGGGAGGTGTTGATGCGGGATGCCATAACCTCGGGGCGCAAGAGGGGAGCAACTTCGGAGGCTTCCCTTGCAGCTAAGAGGCAAGCGTCCGTCTCCGCCGGTTGATCAAGTTGCTCTCGATAAGGAGTACGAGCGGGTCCGCGGACTCCCTGAGGTAGAGCGGGTTGGAGGGCTTGACGAGTTATACCAGCGGGTAAGTAACTTTTCCATGGATCCCTTGGCTTGTTCTTAGTATAATAGCGATACGACTTATATCCATGCGGACCTTTTGCAGCTCGGATATTTAGTCAGAG
Organism: Plantago major; assembly: GCA_026545765.1. NCBI lineage: Eukaryota > Viridiplantae > Streptophyta > Magnoliopsida > Lamiales > Plantaginaceae > Plantago > Plantago major. The sequence continues at coordinate 72,829,410 of CM048843.1, forward strand.
CCATGCAGTGGAAGGCCGGCGAACGTGATGGAAATGCAGCTGAAAGAAAATGAAGTGAAGTTCCATAAGCTGAAGGCAAGCTGGGAAGAGATCAAGGCGGAGTTGGACTGGCAGGAGAATTTTGTCAGTAGGTCGATGAAGGCCTTCCTGGATGCAAAGGATATCCTGCTCGGGGGCCTCCAATATGCCCGCCTTGAGGCTGGTCGTACCTTCATGAACTCGGATTCTTTCAAGTTTTTCATGGCGGACAAGTCCGATGCCTCCCGCCTAGATGGGTTTGCATCCGCTATCGACCAGCTGCAGTCCAAGGGACTACTTCCGCAGAACTTTGACTGGAAGGCGGAAGGGTTGATCCCTTCTGCGGATGCTAATGGTGTGGAGGTCCCTGTGGACAATGTCTCGGACGAACAGCTGGCCGCGTGCGAGTTTGCGGAGCTAGTCACTGAGGAGGGTGAGATCGAGATCCAAAACGGCGGACCCTTCCTTCCGAGGTGTGTCCCGGACTCCCTCCAAAAGGTATGCTTTGTACCTTTCGAGAATTACCGAGCTTTCCTAAAGGACTGGTACTACCTGCCTTCTCTGGTCGTTGGTCTTGCTGCGGATTTCAACTTGTTCAAGTTTGCTGAATCCCTTGCCGCGCAAGTCGTCTCCAACACGTCTTCCGCCAATCCGCCTCAAACCGGTGAAGCCGGTCCGAGCCAAGCCGGCCCCCAGTGAGAAGTCCGGGGTATGCCCCGTGAAAATTCTGTAGTTGTTGAATTTTACTGTTGAATTTGTTATCCTTTGATGGCGCGGAATGTCGCCATGTACAATGCTTTTATTCCTAATTATCCGTGGAGCTATGCTTCCCGTGCTTCCGAATCATTACTTGCTCTCTTCTCCGAATCATAAAATACACATCTCTTAAGAACACGGATCGCTGTTGATGGCGTCTGATGTAGAAATCAAACTATGTCTTTCAGATCCACGGACCGTTCGTTCTTTGGGATGCGTAATTCTTCTAGAAGGAGGAAGGTGAAACAGTGAAATAGTCATTATTGCTGCATCTTTTCATCTTCCTAGTCGTCGGATGATGGACACATGGCGTGATCGCGAAGATCCATCGCTACTATAAATAAGACTATGGTAACTCCTCCTTTCTTACTGCTTTACTTTTTACCAATCTTTCCCTGTTTAGCACCTTCAACCTTCCAAAAAAGCCGGCGTTCTCCAGGATGTCGGAATCTGATGACGAGGAATATCAGCATTGGGTAAACTGTACATGTGGGCACATGCATCCTCCCCTTTACCCAGGTAAAGGGACAGCTGATGACCCAATCATTCTTGATTTTGAAGGCGACCCCCCTCTATGTCCGGGATAGCCAGGAGGTTAGCTGAGGAAGAAAGGGAGCGGACGCTGAAGATGATCCATAGGAGGATCCGAATGCAGCAGCAAGCTCGTCAGGCTCGAGCTCGTCAGGCTCAAAGCGGTGGCTCGGAGTCCCAAGGCTCAACTTCCGGAATCTGGTGAAGGAACAAGGCGGGGGTATGCCCCCTAGAAGTATGTATTGTCCTCGGACCTTTACATATTGTACCTTCCGTGTGTATATGCTCGGATAATTTTGTCTATAAAATTCGAACTGTTTTTCATCAGATGAGATCGCCACCTTTTTCTTATTCGTACTTCGTCGGATTGTATAGACGCGCATATCCTTGTAAGATGACAAACCAATGCAAACTCGGACATGGTTGATGGGCTTGTTTAGGTTTGATTGGATAAGCTCATCTGACCCAACACTGTTCAACCCAAATGAATAGTACAAGCCCATTGTCAACGTCGAGGTTCTGACGTGTCGGACGCCTATTGGTTCATTTCTTCTATAAATATTTCGAGTTCCTCTTCGCCTTAGTACCTACTAGAAGATGATTTCTTGAATAGTTTCCCTCTCGAGACTCCCGTCCACTCTCAAATCGGAGTTCATCTTGAGTTTGAAAGTGGCGTGGGTCTAGAGGGGTAGATTGCTTAAGATCAGTCATCAGAAAACATAGATCCCAGTACATGCTCAGATCTGCAGGTTAGTGAACGGATAGTCTCATCGGTCGTATCTGCGATTCACCCTTTTGGAGTTCTTCCTTTCCGAGGAGTTGTTGACGGGTGGGTCGCCATACGACCAATGCGTCAGATCCGTGTAAACTGATCTCAAATTCTTCTTCTTCTATCTCTGATGCTCGAAGTAAACCCTTAAAGCCGGAACTCCTCTTTTTTCTTCCAATCCTACTTTAGTGGCTCGAATCTTTCTTGAATCGGTAATGATCTCCTGATTTCAAGAGAGTTGGAGTCCCTAAAGATGGTTAGGCAGAGATCTCAGTCGTTTCGACTTGTATATACCATTGCCTGTTGGTACTTTGTTCTCTATAGTTTATGTATTGCGCCTGTAGATCCGGATAAGGATCCGAGATTGTAGACTGTAAAGACAACGTTATGTATAATTCGTTTCATCTATGAATGAAATTCATTGCTTGCTTTTTCTTTGTCAATTTGAACGTTAAATCTCAGATGCACGAATTGAAAGATAGAAGTTGTATTGATTTGCCGGAAATTCAATTACAACTTGCGGGCTACATGGCCAATGACAATAGGGTTAACAAAAAACAGAACTGACGGAGTTCCGTTTAATGGATAGTTGGAATCTAAAATAACCAAACGACCTGACGGAGATTCGCGTAACCATCTTCATGATTCCAAGTCGAATATCCGAGCTTCACGATTGGCGGAATCTTCGAACTCTTGGATCCTCATAGTCTCAACAGCAATTTCGGCTGGTATAACTGCTTCCGAGCCATATACCAAGGAAAATGGAGTTTCTTTGGTCGCGGTCCGTGCAGTGGTGCGATGAGCCCATAGTACACCATCTAGGTCGTCCGCCCAGCTCTCTTGAGAAGTTCTCATCCGCTTTTCGAGGATCTTGACTATTGTCTTGTTCGTGGACTCAGCTTGTCCATTAGCTTACGGATATCCAACAGATGTGAAACGTTGTTCAATCTTGAAGGACGCAGCCATTCCTTGAGCCTATTGCCTGAAAATTGGGCACCATTATCCGAAACAAGAACTCTGGGCAGGCCGAAGCGGCAAATGATGTTCTTCCAGATTAAGGTCCGCACTCGACTTTCTGTAATGGTTGCCACAACTTCCGCTTCTACCCATTTGGTGAAATATTCCACGGCCACAATCAGGAACTTCTTCTGTTGAGTGCCCCTCGGGAACGGTCCGACAATATCGATGCCCCACTGATCAAATGGACACGCTATGATTGACGGAATTATAGGATGTGTCAGATGATGTGGAATGTTCGCATAGTATTGGCAATCAGGACACTTCCGAGCGTGATCAGCGGAATCTTTATCAATGCTAGGCCAATAATAGCCTTGTCGTATGATTTTCTGGGCGAGAGTTCTTCCCCCGGAATGACTCCCACAGCTTCCGTTGTGTATCTCTTCCAGCACAGTCTTTGCTTCTTGTGGGTTCAAACATCTCAAGTGAATCCCGCAAAAGATCTCTTGTACAAATCTTCTCCCAGTATGAAGTATCTGTTCGCTCGGCACTGTACGCTCCTTGATTCTTTCGGATCAGCTGGTAGAGATCCGTTCTTGAGATAGTTAAAGATGTCAGTCATCCAGTTTCTTTTCGTGTCAGTTATCATGACAGCTGAATTGAGACTCATGACGGATGAGTCAGTAACAGTGAGTAGGATTACTCTCCTTGTGTCTAGAGCTGCTGTTGCGGATGCGTATTTTGCTAGAGCGTCCGCTCTTTCATTCCAGGCTCTATCAAACTTTTCCAGGGTAAATTCCTCAAAGTGGCTGGCTTCCTGCTTGAGTAGCTCAAGATACTTGATCATCGAAGGACCTTTTGTGGCAAAAGTTCCTGAAAATTGAGCTTCAACGAGCTGTGAGTCCGTGTAAGCTTTGAGCTTCCGAACTTGCAGGGATTTGGCCAGACGTAGCCCGACTAACAATGCTTCATACTCAGCCTCATTATTGGTAACTTTGAATTCCAGAGATATCGCGTAGTCGAGTTCCGCGCCATCATGGCTCTTAAGAAAGATTTCAATCCCTCCCACTCTTCCAGTGGAGGAACCATCCACTTCCAATGTCCAGACATCAGAAGGATGTTTTTCAGCTTGGAAATCTTCTGCAAGCTCCCGAGGTTCCAACCTTTGTTCCTCTTTTTCTTTGATTTCCGGTCCGGAGTTGTTAGTACTGGATCCGCTTGCGATATCGTCAAGAAGGAACATTTGGTTGACCCGAGTTTCCTCATATGATGCAGGTAGGGACTGATTGATGAATTGAGCATCCTCGAGGTTTGCTAGGTTGAACTTCGGCGGAACTGGCTTCCGGATAATTTGCTTGGTGATTAGGCATTCAAATGCCTGTTTGTCAGGGACTTTCTCTGAATCCGCCTCAGGATATTCCGCTAAGAAGTCGGCGAGGACTTGAGCTTTCTTGGCTGACGGAGCCTGATAGCAAACGTCGTATTCACTCAGCTCGATCGCCCACTTAGAGAGTCGTCCAGATTGATCGGGCTTCCCCAGGACCTGTTTCAAAGGTTCCGCAGTTAGTACCACTATTTTATGAGACTTGAAGTATGGTTTTAACCGCCTTGCGGTGTGAACCAAAGCATATGCAAGTTTCTCAATCTTCACGTATCTTTTCTCCGCCCCAGCAAGGGCTTTGCTAAGATAGTAGATTGGCAAGTGATCATTAGCCTGAATCCGTACTAATACGGAACTCATTGCCTCGTCCGTGATTGCGAGGTAGAGGTAGAGTGGTTCTCCTTCGACGGGTTTGGAGAGCAGTGGAGGGGAATGGAGGTACTTTTTCAATTTCTCGAAAGCCTCAGAACATTCCGCGGTCCACTTAAAGCTCTCTCCTTTCCGGAGGATTTTGAAGAACGGAAGATTCTTCTCCGTAGATCGTGAAATAAAACGACTCAAGGACATAAGACGTCCTATGAGTTGTTGTACCTCATTGAGGATTTTCGGGTGCGGCAAATCTAGGATTGCCTTGATCTTCTCGGGGTTTACACTTATCCCCCTCTCCGTGACCATGTATCCGAGGAACTTTCCTCCTTTTACTCCGAACGTGCACTTTTCCGGATTCAATTTCATTCCGTACTTCCTAAGGATAGCGAAGCACTAGTTCAAATGATGCACATGTTGCTCTTCAGTTTTGCTCTTGACGAGCATGTCATCAACGTACACTTCCATGGTTTTCCCAATCTCTTCCTTGAACATTTGGTTCACTAGACGTTGGTAAGTGGCTCCCGCATTTTTCAATCCGAAGAGCATTACCTTGAAACAGTATACCCCCCCCCCCCCCCCCCCGGGCAGCGAAGAAAGCTATTTTCTTGATGTCCTCTTTGGCCATCCGAATTTGGTAAAAACCTTGGTATACGTCCATAAAACTCAGCAACGCACATCCGGACGTGGAGTCAACCAACTGATCTATTCGTGGCAAAGGGTACGGGTCCTTTGGGCAGAACTTGTTCAACCTAGTGAATTCATTGCACATCCGCCATTTGCCTGGTGATTTCTCTACCAGAACCACGTTGCACACCCAGTCAGAGTAACGGACTTCTTCAATATGCCCTGCTTTCAGGAGTCGCTCAACTTCAGCGGATATGATGGCATCCTTGACCGGACCGAAATCTTTCCTATTTTGTCGGATGTACTTGATCGAGGGATCCATGTTCAGACGGTGAACAGTGATCCTCGGATCTATTCCCTTCAGGTCATCGGTGCTCCAGGCAAACACATCACTGTTGTCTTGGAGACAAGCAATGAGCTTCATTTCCACCTCCGCGTTCATCTCTGTTCCGATTCTTGTTTTCTTGTCCGGGCTTCCAACAACAACCTCAATTTCCTTGAGAGTTTCATGAGGCTCGATTCGCACAGTCCTAGGAAACTTCTCCTTCTGGCTCCCTACTCCAATCTGCGGATTCTCCTTTTTGGCCGGAAGAACAACTGGCGGGTCAGAGGTCAAAGTAGTTGTCAACACGGGGGCAGACGCTCTTCTTGTGGACATAATGTAACATTCCCATGCTTCACGGACGTTTCCCACCTCTTCTCCAACTCCGAAGGGAGTTGGACACTTCATTCTGTTATGGATAGTGGAGGAAATAGCCCAGAATTGATTGAGCCCCGGACGCCCAAAGATGGCATTGTAGTCGAAAGTCCGGTCCACCACTACAAATCGGACCAATTGAGTAACTCTTGCCGGGAAAGTCCCAAGTGAGACGTGCAACATAACACTTCCTTGGGGTCGAACAGTTCCCCCTCCAAACCCTAGTATAGAGGTGTGGACCCTCTCATATCGGATTCTCCCCAGCTCCATCTGGTCCAGTGTTCTTTTGGAAATGATATTCGAGGAACTCCCAGTGTCCACCAAAATTTTGTTCACTCGATAAGTCGCGATGGTTAACAAGACCACCAGCGGAACATCTGGATTATCAATGTCCTCGCCTCCTGCCGTAGGAGGAGGAATCTCGCTGTCATCGAAGGATATAGCGTTTGTACCTCGAATTGCTGGAGCAGCGTACGCTCTATCGTTGTTCCAAAGATTTTGAGCAGTCAGCTCTCTCGCATTCCTACTATCACGTCTGGATGGTCCGCCTGTGATGGTGTTGATCACTTCGCTGTACGGAGGGTTCTCCATATCAATGCCATCGTTGTATCTGTACGGATGTCCATCCGTGCGAAGCGGATAGTGGGCCGACGGAGGTGGCAAAGATAGCGGACGAGGTGGTGGTGCTATAGCATTATCCTCCCTCCTTCGCTCCGTTCTATCGTGCCTGGAGGGTTCATCCGCATAGATGTGCTCCTTTAGCTTGCCCTCTCTCACAAGGTGTTCAACCTCTGTTTTCAATTGGATACAGTCATCAGTCTCGTGACCACGGCACTTGTGGAACTTGCAGTACCCCTTTGCATTCTTACTCTTCCTGTTATTGTGAGAGGGCTTGGGCCATTGGACATCCAGCTTCTTCTCGATGATAGTCGCCAAGATGTCGGATCTTGGTCTGTTGAGACGGGTATAATCCGTGTATCTCCTCGGCGGACTCCTTTTCTCTGTGGAAGCCTTTATCTCTGTGATCCTTCTTTGGGTCAAACTTCCCCTGGCGTTGCTCTTGTTTCATCGGATCTTTTCCTTTCTTGGAACCAGCTCTCACTGGAAGATTCCTTCGGTACTCTTCTCCGTACATCACTTCTTCGCAGATGTCATCTAAATGCTTTTCACTCCTCACTTCCTGACTAGAGAGTTTTCTGCGGAGCTCTGAGTTGAAAGTATTAGCATACAGGTGACGGACCCGTTCCTTAATACGGGTGTATATGTATAGGTATCACAATGCTTATAAGTCGACAACAGTCGAAGTTATGCAAATTGAGTACTTAATTTAAGTTAAATTGAACACATTTGTGTTGTAAGATATATTTAAATTAGACTTTGATTAAAATAAATCAATCTATATTTTCCAATTAAATTACAAGTCTTAATTCAACCTTAACAAAATTAATTTATTATTAAAAAAACTCAACATGTCTTCTACAATTAAATTACAAAATCAAATCAATCCCAACAAAATCAATACATCATTTTTAAAAAACGAACCAATCTTTCTTCTTTATTAGCATACAGGGAAGGTCCTCAGATCCTCTTGCTCCCGCTGTATAACTTCTGCCAGGTGCTCTACGGTACGCTTTCTCCTTTTTGCCTTTCCAAATCGTGCCAAGAACTTGGAAGAAAGGTCTGCATATGACTTTATCGACTTGTTCGGCAAAGCGGTGTACCAATCCATAGCCGTTCCGAAGAGAGTAGATGAGAACGTAAGAGCTTTTGTATTGCCGCTCATTCCCTTGGAATCCATCTGCTGTTGTACCTTGTCAGGTGACCAACGAGACAAGCATCCCCATAATAGTATTCCAAGCTCGGAATTACTTGATCCGAGTTTATGTTTCTTTCCTTCTCTCTCATGATGTCATCGCACAAGGGATTTGGTGCACTAGTGGTTATCTGCTCGTGGTCTTTTACCAGGCGTCCGAGACTCAAGATCTGGGCCTCCAAAGCCTTCTGCTGAGCGTAGATTTCATCAGCAGTCATGATCTCTCATGTCCTCGGATGAACAGTTACATCCGCGGGAAGTTCTTCTATCTGGACCACTGGAACAGTTTCTGCTACTTCCCTCGGAGGTGCTTGTCACGGAACTCCTAGATGCCTATTATCCCCTTCTTGATACTCTCTCCTTCCGTTTGGGCTTTCTTCTCCCCGAGCTTGAGAGGCAGATACCCGCCGGTCCAGAAGGTTTCGAATTTGTTGGCACATGGCATTACGTCTAAGTTAATGGCGCCATTCCTCATTACTGTGTGTTATTTATCGAACAACATATCGTTAATTTAATTTTGTTTGTGGTTTGTGATAGAATTAGATCCCATGATCATTGCTTCAATTAAGGGGGTCAAGTTGTTGCATAAAATATAAACAGACACATATCCACAATACAAGTAATAGATAGATAGATCATCTAGCTAGAACTGTATGAATATATATTTAGCTGTATATCTATCTCGCTCAATTATATTATCTTGTCCAACATGCATGTGACTAGCTAGTAGTCACGTAGAGCCAGAAACCATGGTACCTGGTTTCTTTGAAGAACATGTTACATGTTCAAGCACAATAATATATACTAGTAGTTGGTTACTTTTTTGATCGATCGAGTATGTATAGTTGCAAGATTAATTGGTTGATTGATTCTGAGATTTTTGGGAGTTTGTATTATTCAACCTTGCACGAAACGATCAATCGTTTGGTTGTGTAACAAATTAAAACAACGAATCTTTTTATCTTTTCAATGCCTGCCTGCCTGCATGCTTTCTGGGTGCATGTTAAATCAACATCCTCTGGCTCTGGACTGGCCGATCGAGGAGAAGACCAATTCAACTCTTCTATACTATGTATACATTACATATGTGTGTGGTCCATTTTATCAATCAACGCTAAGTCTACCTTTAAAAGAAGTGCAAAAGGAGGTGTTGAGTGGCTTTATATATTGAATCTTACTATTGTAATAGTAATGTGTAATCACACATGCGTTCTCTGCTGTGAGTACTGACTGGATAATAAGTGAGCTTGGTCAACATTTCATGTTGACTATGTTAGACCATAATCATTGGTGACGCGTCGTCATACCGTCATTGATTGAATTATTTTTTTTTAATAAATGATGATAATATGAATTCTATGGTTGCATTAAATAGACAAGTTGTGGGAGATGAGTGACTCATTTCTTAGTCATAGCTGAGTCACAATGTATTGGTTGCCTGATAAAGTGAAGATAAGATGCCTGACAAATTAAAGACAAGATGACTGACAAAGTAAATATAAGACGAATGACAATACTTACTTTTGGTAATTCCAATAATTCATTCAAAACACACTGATTTTATTACAACGGACACTTGGGAAAGTAAAATACAAACAAGCCATACTTCAGAAAGTAAAAAAACAAACAAGTCACACGTCAGATAATTTGAAATACAAACAAACTAAAACAAGCTCCAAACTTAACCCATTACTCCGACAGAAACAATTCTTTTTGCAGTGCATCAACTATTGCACGATGTTCAGGGGTCAAGTTGGCATAGTTCCCCATAAGTTGCATCAAGCATGCCATCTTTTGCATCTTCACCTTACGTTCCTCCTTTTGTCGGGCAAACTCGAGCTTCTGTCTTTCCAAGTCAAGATGTTGGGGATAACTTTCATTAAAGTGAACCCATCCCTCGCTCATTGCATCCATTGATGAGTTACCAGAACTAGCACCTTTAGCCATCTTCTTTGCCTTGTCACGACCAATAGGCCGTTTGATACCCGTGACACCGTCGTCACTCAACCTGTACCGCTTGCTCCCACTACTGCCACCTGCTGATTCCATTGGTTCATCACCCCCATCAACATCATCACCCAGAACCTCAACCCCCGCAACTTTTGCATCACTCAACTTCTTCAAGTGATCCTCTCAGTTCATGTACAATTCCCACTCTGGGTACTTCTGCAAAGCATCCCACTATTTGAACATGTTGAACCCATTGTGGCGCTTTGATTTCTGTTTGACGAAGTCTTGGGCTACTTTAGATACATCGTCGTCATTGTAGCCACTACGATCGCCGACAACCTTAGTAGCACGTTCCAGTACTGCTATCATCCAATCATTAATTTCCTCCTCTATCCGACCAAATCTTCCACGAAGTGAATCATGAGTCTGGTATTGTTCCAGCCCGGACATCCACCCATCCCTCCGGGCATCCTCGTACTTCTCCTCAACTTTACGGAACAAATTTGCGTACTTCTGGTTCGTTCCAACGATCGAATCTTGGCTAATAGACATAAAGCAAGAGATGAGAACCAAATCCTCATTCTCGGGGTAGAGTACGTTCCGTGCGGGTGCTTTGTTAGTTGTCGCTCCTTCCGTGGCTTTAGCTTTCCCACGCCTCCGGTTCGGTTGAATTTTCGATTACGTATCAGGAACAACCATAACTTCCGGTTGGGAAAACATTGGTTTTTGGGAGGTTGAAGAATGGTAAATTTGAGTGTAGGGATGTAACATCCCACATCGGTTAAAAAACGGTTGTGGTGAATGGTATATATGCAAACCACCACTCTTCTATGGTATGAGGCCTTTTGGAAATACTAAAAATAAATCCGTGCGGGCTCCGGCCCAAAGCGGACAATATCATACCAACGAGACGTGTGTGGACCCGCAATGAGTAACATCGCCGGTCCAATGGGCCGGGTCTCGGCCCATTAGTGGTTGGGTCGTTACAAGTGGTATCAGAGCGGGATGATCCAGAACTGCAGGAACTACGTGCCTTGTGGGGCAAAGTGCTACGCCGTATGGGCGGTGGGAGCCACCTCTTGAGCCCGTAGGGGCCACCTCTAGAATCCTGCACGGCTGGATGATCTCGGGACTGATTGTAACCCCTGAAAGCTCGACAAGGACGTCGAGCCCTTAAGGGGGATAGATGTAACATCCCACATCGGTTAAAAACGGTTGTGGTGAATGGTATATATGCAAACCACCACTCTTCTATGGTATGGGGCCTTTTGGGATTACCAAAAATAAATCCGTGCGGGATCCGGCCCAAAGCGGACAATATCATACCAATAAGACGTGTGTGGGCCAGTCATGAGTAACATCGTCGGTCCAATAGGCCAGGTCTCGGCTATTAGTTGCCGGGTCGTTACAAGTGGTATCAGAGCGTGATGATCCAGAACTGCAGGAACTAAGTGCCATGCGGGGCAAAGTGCTACACCGTATGGGCGGTGGGAGCCACCTCTAGAATCCTGCACGGATGGATGATCTCGGGACTGATTGTAACCCCTGAAAGCTCGACAAGGACGTCGAGCCCTTAAGGGGGATAGATGTAACATCCCACATCGGTTAAAAACGGTTGTGGTGAATGGTATATATGCAAACCACCACTCTTCTATGGTATGAGGCCTTTTGGGAATACCAAAAATAAATCCGTGCGGGCTCCGGCCCAAAGCGGACAATATCATACCAACGAGACGTGTGTGGACCCGCCATGAGTAACATCGCCGGTCCAATGGGCCAGGTCTCGGCTATTAGTTGCCGGGTCGTTACAAGTGGTATCAGAGCGTGATGATCCAGAACTGCAGGAACTAAGTGCCATGCGGGGCAAAGTGATACACCGTATGGGCGGTGGGAGCCACCTCTTGAGCCCGTAGGGGCCACCTCTAGAATCCTGCACGGCTGGATGATCTCGGGACTGATTGTAACCCGTGAAAGCTCGACAAGGACGTCGAGTGTTAGTCCAGATAACGGCAAAGTAAAAGACTAGAGGGGGGGGGGGGTGAATAGTCTTTTAAAACTTTTGTCGATAAAATCTATTTCTCAGATATCTGTGTAGATATCTGATACTTAGATTCAGAGCGCGGAAGACTTAAGATAGATAAGTGCAGAAACAGTTAAAGTGTGTGTGTGTTGCTGAAATGTAAGTACAGAAAAGTAAATAACACAGCAAGTATAGTGGTATCTGGAGGTGGCGTAATCCTCCAACTAATCCACTTCGGTCTTCCAAATACCTAGAATTCACTAGAATAGATAATTGAGGTCACCTTACAAAAATCCTATTCTAAGATTCCTTAAACAAATGGTTCCCAACCAAATGTTCCCCCTGAGTTGTTCCCGGCTTTCCTGACCAAGTACTTCTGTACTTCGAAACCTTTTGAGCTATTCCCTAGCTTCCCAAGCTAAGTACTTACATGCTCAATAACCTTGGAGTTATTCCTTAGTTTCTCAAACTAAGTACTTCTGTACTCACGCCATGATGATGGTGTTGGTTTTGGTTTGAGTTGTCGATGAGATTCTTTAATAACTTTTGATTAATCGGATAGCTCTGTGAATCAAGTATACTTAATACACTTTGCAATGTATGGTATCTTGTTCTTTTTACTGACCCAAGTCTATGATAATTGTTCAAGAGAATGAATCTCAGATACTTGATCTTTCGATTCAACTCTTTCACAAATAGCAGTGCTTGTTTAGGATCAGGACACTTAGAACTTTAGTACTACTTAAGATCAGGAGCTTTGGTTGCAACAGAAAGTTTTGAGGATAAGTAGTTTGCTTGAGAGAATATGTTCGTGTAAATGTTGTGTCTCTAAGGTTCAGCGTGTCTTCTCAAGCAGTCTAAGTGTTGATATTTATAGATGAATTTGAATGCCGTTGAATAGTATTCGTTAGGCTTAAATCAAATTCAAACTATTGATATCTGTGTATAGTACTGTAGCAGGTTTGTCTTCTTCTTCAGAAGGTACCGTTGCTTTTGTTCAGACATCTATGTCCGTGCATTAAATGCATTGTACTATACTTTTTGTCCTGTAGTGCCAACGGAATTATACTTTGTATCAGAGACTTAACTTTATCAGTTTTCTCTGAGTTTTAGCACGTCCTTTCCTTTAACTTCAGATACCACTTTTATTGAAACAACTTTGTTTGCAATATATATTTCTTTATCAGAAATGTGGTTTATAGCTCAAGGTATCTGAGTGTAGATATATGTGGACACTTTCCTTGTTTTCCAGATGGACCTCTTGACTTCTCAGATATCTCTTGTGACATGATTTGTTTAGCAATCATTCGTGTCTTCAAGAAATCTGGCCAAGGTATCTGCAAAACTATTTCAGTAATCTTGTGCAGTTTCTTCAAATCTTCAATGTCGTTGAACTTGTTCTGCTTGGATGTCTTCTTCTTGGTCTTCTCTTCATAAAATAAAAATTACATTTTGAGACCTAAAATCCTATACAAGATTAGCTAGACTATCATACTTAGTGGGTTTCCTCTTTTACAATGTTCAAGTGAACCAAGAGTACTAATCACCTTTCTGAAACTAAGATAAGTCATCATGTTGCTGATCAAAATCTAAATAGATATTTCTAACAAAATATCTAACAAATTTCCTAACAAATTTCCCCCTTTTTGATCAGTCAACGATGACTATCTGACCTATTACAAATCTGGATGAGTGAACAATCCAACACTTAATCATTTCTTAAGATTTTTCAATTCATTCAATTAAGTGCAGAAAGTAAACATCAACCAAATCACAAGGTGTGATCTTTGCTGACAAGTTATCTTTTATAGAATACTATCTGAGAGTAAGTTCTTCAGATAAGTTACAAAGAAAGATTGTAGATAACTTCAATACATAAAACAAGTTTAGCTCAGTCAGCAAAAATACAACAAAAAAAATAGTAAATTAGGACAACAGGAGTAGCCAAGCTCCAAGTAAACATCCTAATAGACTAGTCTTCAAGTCTTCAACTCTTCAAGTCTTCAACGGAGTTCTATGGATCGATCGCAAATTTCCTATCTCCAAACCTTTTGATGTCATCAGAATAATCATAGAGAAGTGTTCTGACGAGCATCTCAGTGTCTCTGGCAAATCCACAGACCTCTTTGTAGGTTTTGGTAGGATTTTTCTTGACAAAATATTTGACCACGATACTTTCCCCACTTCCGGGCATGCTCTATTACGATATCTAAAAGCTTGAAGTATTGTAGATAATCCTCGGATATCGATGTCACCCTTGTATTGATCTTGATTAGATAGAACGACTCATGGGTTCCACTGAGTCTTGCTCTTGTGCTGTTCTGTGATATTGATTACTGCACATCATCGGCTTTCCATATGGACATTCATCAGAGAGGTCCTTTCTCAGGGCTTCTCTTGATAACTTCAAAATCCAACCAGGCTTTAATGTGATTGGTGTTGATCAAGGTTGGCTTATCTTTTCTCCATGCCATAAGTTGTTTATGGATTGGTTCTGGAAATCTTGAATTTACCAGTAGATGCTTAAGTTCCAGAATCCAATAGCCATTTTTCTGATTGATGCACCTGTAGACAGAGGAATCATTGTCATTCTTCACATACTCTATTTTGGCTTCTTCTGGCCTGAGTGGAAGTTGACTTTGTCTTTGCTCAGCTCTCAGTCTGTTCCTTCTCTGTCTTGAATTCTCTTTGGGGTTGTTGCTTGAAGAACCACCCTGGATAGACTTGGTATTTCCAGAGGGTGTTTTAGCTGCTAGGGGCTTTGCAGCTATGGGCTCAGTTAGGCTTTCAATTTTCCTTTTTCTGTGAAGAGGAGCTTCATCTTTATCAGTTTCCTCATCATCATCAAGATTAAATCTTGTGAGAGTTTTACAGCCTTCTTCATTGCCCAGGGACTTGATTTGGCCTTCTTCTTTTTCTTCAGAAGATTCATTAATCCCTTTAACCTGTCTTCTCCTTGGAGCCTTGGTACTCCTTGGAGGTTTCTGTGCCATGGCCCTTGTTATCATTGTAGTTCCTTCAGTAGGTTTCTGGGAAGCAGCTACTATTTGCAAAGCAGCTTGGCTTGAGGAGGGTTCATTGATTCTGAGTGGTGGCTGGGAAGTTTTCATGTTTCTTCTTCCTCTCTGAGCCGCACCAGCTCCAGATTTCTTCTTGTTTTCTTCTCCTTCTTCCCATTCCCCCTGACTTTGAGGTCCAGATTTGTACACTCTTTCCCCCTTAGTCATTGTTGGCTAACTCAGTAAAAGAATCTGAGAGAGAGTCAAAATGCCCTAGTAAATAATTGTAGGCAGTGACCAACTTCTGAAGTTCGGCTTTGAGCTCCTGATTTTGCTTGATAAGTCCATTGTCCTTATCAGTGAGCTCTGCCAATGGGCCTAGGATGGCATCTGCTTTTCCAGCAATGTAACTTGCCTCTTGGAAAGCTTTTTCAGCTAAAGACGCATCATCGCCCCTTATCATTCCCAGATCTTTCTGAGCAATGACTATGCTAGTTGTTCTCTGAGTGATGAGCTCAGTGAACTTTTTCATTTCAGAGGGGACGGAGGCAATTACTTCCTTGTTCTGTGAAGACATTTCCTTTTTCAGATGAGCCAGTACTTGGTATATGTTCATGTATTCATGGGAGTGGACATTTGGCAGTTTGCTGAAAGTTTCAGGAGCAATCAGTTTCCTTTTCAAGTGTGAAACCGCTAGATGTTCATTGCGGTGCTCTGCCAAAGTCTTGTCTTCTTCATCATCTGAGTAATCAGCCCAGTGATCTTCATCCTCTTGGAATTTCTCATCGATTGTGTCGAGTCCAGCAACCATCTCAGAGATTGGTTTCTTCCCTTTTTGGGAGGAGGATGGTACTTCTTTTGAAGATGATGCAGCCTTAGCATCATGCTTAATTTCAGATACTTCTTCAGTATCGAGTTCTTTGGTGATGGCATTTACAACATCCTGTAGCTCTTTAACCTCAGAGTAAGCAATCATCTCTTGCAGATATTGATCTTGTAGTTGGTCAAGCTTGTCTCTGGATTTAGCTATCTGGTCTTCCAGTTGAAGATGGAGCTGTTGTTCTTCTTCCAACAGTTGTCTGAGTTGGCGATTCGATTGAGTATTCAACAATTTCTGAGCGATTTCCTCAGAATCCTCAACTACTTGTTCAGTAATAACCTTTTGTTGGGAAGATGGATGAGTTGACTTTTGAGGAGATGGAGACGGAGATTTCTGTGCTTTCCTCTCAGTTTGCTTTTCAGCAGTCGAGGCATGATTTCTTTGTGAAATTTCTCCGGTCCGTGGTGCAGGGGCATCATCATCATCCTTTTTGTCTGTGTCATCCTTTTGGTGATGGTCATTGTGAGGTTCATCGAAGTCATTTTCGTTTATCTCTTCCTCCTCATCATCTTCAGATACAAGATTGATCACTTCAGGAATAGTGATCTTCTGCCCATTAACCTCTTCTTGTTCAGAAGGTATAAATTGCAGAGTCTGGGGCAGAACTGGCTTGAATGACATCTGTAATCTTGTCTGACCATCTGCCTGTTCAAAGGCTTGTATCAAATCAGGCCACTTCTCCGGAGAAATCCTTATGCAATAAAGTCATGTAATCTTTGTTCGGTAGGGAACATTGTATGGATATACGTCTCCAAGTCAAGAGCTCGTGCTCGTCTGGTTGGTTGATCTGTGATTCTCAATATTTCAGAGAGATCAGAGCACCTTAACCTTTGCCATTTCTTGAAGCATTGAATATGCTTTGGAAGGGTTTGAGCTTTGAAGAAGGGAAGTAGGTCCCTTTTCTCATTATTGGGAGCCTGCTTTGCACTTGTTTGAGCCTGAAAGAAAGAGTTTTGAGTGAGCTTCAAAACTTTTGTAGATATCTGAGTAGAAGTGTAGTTTAGTTTCTGAGTTACCTGAGTAAGTACTTGTGCTCGAGACTTGTGCTACTGAGATAATTGGTGTCTCAGATATCTTGTTGTGAGGTGGAGACTTGGAAGTCTGGTCCTCATCAACCTTTCTTTCTTGAACCTGAGAATTAAGATTAATACAATACTTAGGAAATTATTTGAAAGAATTTGTGCAACTTTAATGAGTTATGAGTTTTGGACTTACTTCCTCAATAGGAAGCTCAGAGTCATTTTTCTCAGAAACTTTCTCAGTTTCTGGTATTCTTTCATGTGATGTTGCCTTGGGAGCTTCATCAATTTCCATTGATGCAGGGGATGTCGCAACTTTTTCCCTTTGCATTTCTACTTCTGAATGAGCCTGTAAGTAGAAAGTATTGAATATTTTAGAAGAAGTTTAAGATAACCCATGATGAAGAATACTTATCACTGATTTTTCATGTACCTTCATGCTAGAAGGCTCAATGATGTGTTCTTCAGAAACCTTGTCGGTCTCTGGGTTCGTCTCGGCATTTACGCTTTATCTTCCTCTTTCTCGGTTGGAGCTGTTAGAAACATTTACTTTAAATGATTAAGCACATAGACAAATGATGAAAAGTGTTATCTTAAGAATCAATTATCACCGTAGTGCAGGCTCAGATTTCTTAAGAGGTTGGGTAACCTCCTTCTCAGTTTCTGAGGCAAGCTTTCCAGCTTCCTCTTGTTTCTGTGTTTCTAACTCAGCCTGTAACAAAGAATTTTTATATAAGTAACAAGATATACAAGCATAAAATTTTTCACAAGGTAGGAGTTAAACCATTCAACTACACGAGCATTGTCGGTGATTGGTCCCTGGAACTTGTGACCCTTTTATACTTTGGTCTTCATGTTCCAGTACAGCTTCTTTGTTTGAAGTTTTAGGTACTTCACACCTTTCCTGAGTGTGCAACTCAGTTGACTCCCTTGGTTGATCATACTGAGTGGATGTCTCAGTTTGATCCCTCTTGTCGAGTTGGGGAACCTGCTCTTTTGCAGGATTTTCTTGATGTTGTGTCTTTGGTAATTCGAAATGGAGTTCATTTACCATTTCATCAACCACTTGTGGCTGTTGTGGTTGTTGTGTTTGTGGTTGTTGTGGTTGTCTGGAAGCAGAAGATCGGTCAGTAAAGTGTTCTTCCAGATTTTTAGATGTGGCATTTTCATCAGCATCTGCCAGCACTAAAATTACCACTCATCAGGGCTTCTTGAAGTTGTGCGTAAGAAACGTTCCCTGATGATGTGTTTGCACCAACAACCTTTGCTATAGGTGCTTGTTCAGCAACCTGAGGTGTAGGTTCTTCTTCAGAAACCTTATCACGATTCTTTATTCTGATAACCTTAGCCCTCTTTGTTCTTTCTAGGACTTGAGAGATGACTAGTTCATCATCTTCATCGTCAGAGCTCCCATTAGCATTGGGAACTGATTGGTCCATTACTCCTGCGATTTCTGCAGATGGGGCTTGGTGCTTTTCACCTGTTTTGGCAGCATTAATAAGTTCATTAGCAAGGCATTCTGCATTAGTCGCAACATTTCTGAACGCACTTTCTCTTGCTGAGTCTACTTGTTCAGTAGTTGATGACTCTTTTGCAGCATTGATGAGTTGATCTGCCTTTATCAGTTCATCGGCAAGGCCTGCAGATATCTGAGAGTCGACAACCTCAATAGGTGTGTCTTCTGATTTGCCAGCAGACTTCTTTCTTGAAGTTCTGGGCTTCTTGGTCGCAACCTTTTCTTTAGATACCTTTTCAGACTTTCGCTTCTTAGAACCTTTCTGAGATCCAGTAACCTTTTTCATCAAGTTTGTATACTCATATTTGTAGAGTAGGTTACTGTTGGCTATTTCAGCCGTCTCTCTAAGCTCAATGCTAAGCTTCTCCAGCAAGTAGCATATCTTCAGACCATAGCCTACTGTGGCCTTTGGCTCAGCTAGTCCTTTGGCGATCTTAGGCTCGAAGCCTTGAATCTTCTTCACAAACTTCATGAAGGCGTACTTTCCCCAGTTAAAAGGGTTTTCTAGCCTTTTGTCTTGTTGATTCAGCAAGAACATCATGATCCATCGTTCTTGGCTTATCTGATCAGCACCTCCTTGTAGACCATCAAAGCATCTGTGAAGAATGCAAGCCAATACATCCCAGTGAACCATCAGATGTCTAGTTCAGATGTCAGCAAGCTTGAACTCAGTGGGTGTATCTGATTTTTTCAAGATCACACACGTCACTGTACAATTGTTTAACACCTTCAAGGAGATCATCATCCTTGGTGTTTATTTCAAAATCCTTTCCAAGATTTTGAAACTCAAACAACTTACAGAAAATTGTTAAATCGAGAAGGATTTCCTTTCCTTGGACTGAGGTTTTGACAGACACTATTGCAGTGCCTTCAGAAACACAGGAAATTATCCTGGAGTTGTTGTAGAATTCCAACACATCGAGTGATGAAATTCCACTTGGGCGAGCAGATAAAAAACCCTTGATTTGTGCCTTTTCAAGCATGTCAAGAATCAGCTTTCTGTCGGCTTGGTTCTCTATTGCAGCCGTGAGGTATTCCTCAACCATGGCACCACCCCAAATCATTCTGTGATTTGAAGTCCAATGGTCAGGATTAAAATCTCCTACCAGTCGGTTGTTCACAATAACCAACTCTGGTGTTTGCTTTTCGTGATGCAGTGGAGGATTGAGATTTCTGTGTGGAAGAATTCTTTGGGGCCATCTCTTTATATAGTGTAGGGAATATGGATTGGTGTTTGAAAGAGATTTGATTCAGTAATTCTTTGCAGAAAAACTTAATCTTGATTTGCAGAGATTGTAGAAGGTTTGCAGAGAATCAAGAGAAGGTTTTGCTATTTTTGTGTAAGTCGGAATTTTGGATTAGGCGAAAGTGATTTCTTTTGCCAAAATCCTATATATATAGCAATAGAATCTCAACAGACAAATACATACAAATTGATTTTGTGTGTACATATATGTGATTTGCAAGCAGGCGTGAGCAAAAGCTAGTTCGGCATTAAATGCAAAGTGGGCTTTGTCGGAATTTTTACAGTCCACTATTTACTGTGAATTAATTTCCACCGTATAGATCAAACGCTTAATTTCATCACGGGTCACCATTGCTTCTTCAGCAATGATCACAATCAACAAGTGTAATTGTGCCCATTTAATGAATTTTGGCTATTAGCTATCTGAATCACGTTTTTGTATGACCAAGAACACTGTTTGCATCTGAATCATCTTATACTTAGGATTTTTTTCAAGTTTTCATCAAGATAGAAATAATGCAATTTCAAGAGTAGTTGATCGCAGATAGTTGTACTATTCTCCTTTGTGTTCCCGTTTATAGAGTGATTCGGATATCGAGTTCCCATCTCGTAGATCTTAAGTCGCTTTTTGCTCTTTAGCCTTTTGACTTACGGATACCCATTCCATTTCTCTTTCTCTTCTGGATGCCCGTTCGGATACCTCTTCTCTGGATGCCTGTTCGGCTACCTCTTCTCTGGATGCTGTTCTGCATTCTGAACTTTTGGTTCATTGCTAGTTCCATTAGTCCAAGACTATGTCTTAAGGCTAAGAATCTACTTTCTTGTAGTGGCTTAGTGAAGATATCGCAAGTTGGTCTTGATGCCAATCTTGAGTATCTCTATATTGCCTTTTCAACATGGTCTCGATGAAGTGATGTCTAACATCAATATGCTTTGTTCGGCATGAAATTTAGGATTCTGTAATCGCAATAGCACTTGTGTTGTCACATAAATGGGAGTTTTCTCTTCATCGAGTCCATAGTCTTTAAGTTGTTGTTGTATCCACGTAATTTGTGTTGCACAACAACCGGCAACAATATATTCAGCCTACGTGGTAGAAGTTGCAATTGAGTTTTGCTTCTTGCTAAACCACGAGATAAGTCTAGTACCCATGACAAGTTCACGAGGTGCTTTTCCTATCAGCGTGATCCGGCATAATCGATTCGAGTACCCAAATAAACTCAATCCGCTTTCTTTAGGATACCACAATCCTACATCTATCGTACCTTTTACATACCTTAATATTTTCATAGCAATGTTGTAGTGTGTTTGCATCGGTTGTACGAAATCTAGCACACACTCCAACGGCGTATTGAATATCAGGTCTACTTGCAGTGAGGTAAAGTAGTGAACCTATCAATTTCCTATATTATGTTCTTCAACACTCTTATCTAATTCAGTATAGGTCATTTTGGTTCCAATGCTCATATGTATCTTAGCATTCTTTTCAGAATGCTTAAGATTGAATTTTGTGAGCATATCTTTTGCATACTTTGTTTGACTAATGAATATTCCATCATTGAGTTGCTTGACTTGCAATCCTAGAAAATAATTCATTTCTCCCATCATGCTCATCTCAAACTTACTTTTCATGAGATTTGCAAAGTCATTACAAAGTTGCTTGTCCTTTGATCCAAATATGATGTCATCAACATATACTTGAACTAAGAGTAGTTTCCCATCATGATTTAAGATAAATAAAGTTTTATCAACTTCACCTTTCTTGAAACCACTTTCCAGAAGGTATTTGGCCAAAGTGTCATACCATGCTCTTGGAGCCTGTTTCAGTCCATACAGAGCTTTCTGTAGTTTATAGACCATTTTACTTTCTGAGGAAACTTCAAAGCCAGGTGGTTGCTCAACATAAACTTCTTCTGCAAGTTCACCGTTCAAGAATGCACTTTAAAATCTTTATGAGCTGCAAAGACTAGAAAGAGTCTTATTGCATCCAATCTGGCAACTGGTGCATATGACTCATCAAAATCTAAGCCTTCAGTCTGGGTAAATCCCTTGGCAACCAATCTTGCTTTGTTTCTGGTTATTTCACCAGATTCATTCATTTTGTTTTTGAAAACCCATTTAGTTCCAATCACAGATATTCCTTCCACAAATGGAACTAGTTTCCAGACTTTATTTCTCTCAAATTGATCCAACTCTTCTTGCATTGCAGAGATCCAGTCTTGGTCTCCTAATGCTTCTTCTATATTTTTAGGTTCAATATTTGAGATGAAACATCCAAAGAGAGAATTAGCATTTTCAGCTATTGCTCTCCTAGTCCTAACACCTTGATTAATTGGTCCAATCACATCTTTTGTAGGATGATCCTTGATCCATCTCATCATAGGTTTAGTGCTAGTAGGATCAATATCCAAATGATTTGAATGTGAATCACTGGGATTTTGATTTGATACTTTTTCAGTATCTAAGACATTTTGCTCCTCAGAAGGGCAATTAATGTCTGACACTTGTTCGATGTTTGAGCTATCGGAACATGTCTTTTAGAGATTATTTCGAGATAGCTTCATGATGAATATCTTGATTTCCATTTCGGAAGTTTCATAGGAAATTCTTCATCATGTTTGTGAGTCATCTGGTTGTTACTAGGCATATCAAGCTTTTCTACGTCAGAGTCATCCTCACTTTCCATAATGATGTTTCTCCTTTCTGAGGATTCTTCTTCAGAATCCCTCATCATTAGTGCTTTGAACCTTTCTGAGAGTTCATCATTAGGAGGTGTTTTCTTACTTCCTTCATAGAATACAACATGAACTGATTCTTCAATTTTCTTTGTTCTTTTGTTGTAAATTCTGTAGGCTTTGCTATTCGTGGAATAACCAAGAAAAACACCTTCATCTGCCTTTGGTTGAAATGTTCTCAGATAATCTTTTCCATTGTTTAGAACAAAACATCTACAACCAAATACTCTCAGATGTTTGATATTAGGGGGTCTACCAACCAAGATTTCATAAGGGGTCTTGTCATGGTGTTTGTTTATCAAACATACATTACGAGTGTAGCAGGCTGTGTTTACAGCTTCAACCCAATAAACTTCACTTATTTCAGTGTCAGCTAGCATCGTCCTTGCAGCTTCTTTAAGGGTTCTGTTTTTTCTTTCTGCAACACCATTTTGTTGAGGTGTTCTTACAGAGGAAAGTTGGTATTGTATACCTTTGCAGGTACAAAACTCCTTTATGTACTGGTTGACAAACTCAGTACCATGGTCTGTTCTGATTGCAGATACCTTGTCATTGTTCATGACTTCAAGCTTTTTCGGCAAGTTTGGTATCTCCACCCTGGCATCAAATTTGTGTTTCAGAAAGACAACCCAAGTGAATCTTGAGAAGTCATCTACAACAACCCGACCATATTTCTTTCCTGCATAACTAGTTACAGATGATTCAAAAAGATCCATATGTAGTAGTTACAGTGGTCTAACACTAGAGTGTCTAGTTTTGGACTTGAAAGAGATTTTGGATTGTTTCCCCATCTGACATGCAGAACAGATACCATCCTTTCTGAAAGATGTTTTGGGAAGGCCAACCACTAACTCTTTCTTGGCAAGTCTATTCAGAGTTTTGAAGTTCAAGTGACTCATTCTTTTGTGCCATAACCAGTGCTCTTCTGTGTGACCAGATTGACTCACCATGAGACATTCTTCAGTTGTGGCAGATGCCCAATCGGCAACATAAAGACTGCCTTTCCGCCGAGCAACCAAGGTATGCGCTTTGACTCATTGTCAATTAGTTTGCGATTTTGCTTTGAATTTTACAAAAACCTTTATGCAAACCGGCTCATGCTAAATAGATTATATTTCAAATCCTTAACATATGTCGTCAGTGATTGTTAATGTTCCCAATTTGACGTTGCCAAATCCCAGAGAGGGATTTAATTCTCCTCCAGCAAATCTGATATCTGGTCCTGTGTTGCAAGCTTTGTAATCGACCAGATTTGCTTTGTCTCCTGTCATGTGCTTTCCGCATCCACTATCAAATAGCCATTGTGCTTTAGTCCAGGAAGCATTACGCACCTGACAGAAAGGAGATTAGGTTCTCAATTTACATTGGAACCATCAGACTAAACAATCTTCCGAGGGAATCCATTTTTGAATGAATTTCCTTGGAACATTCTTTTGTCTGATAGGAACATAAGGAGGAATTCTAATTGAATGATTATCATTATTAAGAATTATTTTCTTCCTTGGTGTGTTCCTAGGTGCTCCTTTTGGTGCTTTCAGATACCTGTCAGGTTTCTGAGTTTGCTTTTCAGCAAACTTAACTTTCCTTGCCAGATTTCTTCTAGCCTACGGCATTGATTTTCGATGGCTTGATTCAACTTCCACTTCTGATAATTGCTTTGAGCAATTCTAGCCTTTAGCCATCGTTCTTGCTCCTGTTTGTATTCATGAGCAAGTTGTTTCCCGATACCTTTATAGCCAATACCGTTTCGAGCACTTGAAGCTATCTGAGATCTTTTCTCAGCAGCTTTGCTAGTCTCTGGTTGGTCCAATTTCTTTCCAGGAAAAGTGACATGGGAGAATTTGCCAGCTCCTGCAATTCTACCCTTTTGAGAGACATAATCGCTGGTGTTTACACTTTTCGAGACGTGCCAACAGCTTTTGTTTTTGACTTGTTTTTCCCACAAAGATTTAGTCGCAACTGCCTTTCCTTTGTCAACAATCTTCGTCTTCTGACCGATACTATAGATTGCATGGGAACCATCTTGCTGAGTACTTACAAATATTATTCTTTCCTCACTCTTATTCAGAGTGATAGAACAATCTGTCTGTGTATTCAGCCCAAGTCCTTTCTTTTCTGAAGGATCTCTTAAGTAAGATTGTACTTCAGTAAGAGTGTCACTAGCTTTGGCATAAGATTGAAAAGATAATTCTTTCTTTTCGAGTTCCTTGTTCTCAGAAAGAAGATCTTCATATTTCTTTAAATTAATTCATTGCTTCTTTATGTGACTTTTCAGTCTCAGATATCTGAGCTTTGAGAAATGCATTTTCAGCATCCCTTTTTTCAGATATCTTAACTAATTGAGAATTTTCCTTTGCAAGAGAATTCTTTTCTTCTTCAAGATTTTCGGCTCTAGCTCGGATCATTAGAAATTCTCTTTCATAGATGTCAAGTTCTTTCCTGAGATTTTCTAGATCTTTTATTTCTTCTTCATCACTTTCATAAGTATAACAAGAAGTATGTGTTACCTCATCCATAAGATGATTTCTATGTTAGAGATGTCCGACGTCAATTTCAAAGAACTCCACATTTCATTCTTCTTGAGGCCGAAGTCGATTATATCATGAGTAACTCCACATAATTCTGGTGATGGTAAGGTTGAGTCATCTGAATTGTCATCTTCAGAATCTGTCTCAACGTCTAGAGCATCCAGTTGAGTTTGGATTTTCTTTCTTTCTTCAGTTAATAAAGCTTTCTGGCTTCTTCTGAAGATTCTTCTATCTTTCTTGTCACCTGTCCTTAGTTTGTTGAAGGCAGGACAATCCTTCTTGAAGTGACCAGGTTTCTGACAATAGAAACAGATATCGTTTCCAATTTCTACTTACTCAGTACATGATGCTTTCTCGAAATGGCTTGTTCAAATGAGCTTTGCATATTTTGTCTTGGTGATAGTTTGAGCCTAGATGCTTTTGACTTCTCTTTGACTTTTCTTCTCTCAATTTCTCTTTGACATATTTGCTCATTTGCTGCGGCAAGAGCATCCTCGATCCTTCCTTGCTTTTCTTCTTTTCAGAAGTTCCTTGAGCAACTAGAGCAATATTCTGCAACTTTTCAGTTGTTTGTTCTCTTTGTGTTGTCTCATAATCAACCGTAGCAAGATGTGAGAAGAGTTCCACTGGAGTGATATTTGACATTCCTTGGTTAAAATAAAAGAATTTAGTATGCTCCCAGTTGTGGTTAAGACTTCTGACAATAGTCTTAATCTTTTACATTGGGAGTATCTGTGCTTTCCCAGTCTTGCCATATCACTCATGAGTGGTAAATCTGAAATCAAGTTCTTCCAGAGTTTCAGTGGGTCCTTGTTTGAAATTTTGAAATTTCAACTTGAGAACTTCGAACTTGTTTTCTTTGGTTTTCTCAGTTCCGGCACAGATTTCTTCAATCAGTTGCCAGGCAACTTTCGCCATTTTAGCACCCCACAGTTTACACTGTATGTGCTCAGGTGTCGATCTGATGATGATATTACGAGCTTGACCATCCAGACGATTTCTCTTGGCATCTTCCGATGTCCAGAGTTCTCTGGGCTTTGGTTCGTAAATAACTTGACTAGTAGATCTCCCACTTGTTGACGCATCAGTTTGTGAAGATCCTTCGCTTTGATCTCTGTCTCTACCATTAGAAACCTCCATGACTTGTTGAAGTTGTTGAATGACTATTGGGCCATTCTTTATCACTTCGATCATTTCGTCACTTATGGCTTCAAGGTGGAGCATCATGTTATTTTTCCATTTCTCGTAGTTCTCTGGTTTGAGAACGGGTGCATCACTCAGAGACATTCCTGCACACTTAACACATAAATTAAATAGTCCTCGAAAATGGACAAAGTTCCTTCACCTATCTGGGGATCTAGGTTCAGTGTAGAAGGCTTGTGAACCTTCTGATACCACTTGTTAGTCCAGATAACGGCAAAGTAAAAGACTGGGGGGGGGGGGGTGAATAGTCTTTTAAAACTTTTGTCGATAAAAACTATTTCTCAGATATCTGTGTAGATATCTGATACTTAGATTCAGAGCGAAGACTTAAGATAGATAAGTGCGAAAGAGTTAAAGTGTGTGTGTGTGTTCTTTGAAATGTAAGTACAGAAAAGTAAATAACACAGCAAGTATAGTGGTATCTGGAGGTGGCGTAATCCTCCAACTAATCCACTTCGGTCTTCCAAAGACCTAGAATTCACTAGAATAGATAATTGAGGTCACCTTACAAAAATCCTATTCTAAGATTCCTTAAACAAATTGTTCCCAACCAAATGTTCCCTCGAGTTGTTCCCGGCCATGTACCAAGTACTTCAGACTCGAAACCTTTTGAGCTATTCCCTAGCTTCCCAAGCTAAGTACTTCGTGCTCAATAACCTTGAGTTATTCCTTAGTTTCTCAAACTAAGTACTTCCTGACTCCACGCCATGATGGTGTTGGTTTTTGTTTGAGTTGTCGATGAGCTTCTTTAATAACTTTTCGCTTAATCGATAGCTCGTGAATCAAGTATACTTAATACACTTTGCAATGTATGGTATCTTGTTCTTTTCTTGACCCAAGTCTATGATAATTGTTCAAGAGAATGAATCTCGGATACTTGATCTTCGATTCAACTCTTTCACAAATAGCAGGTGCTTGTTTAGGATCGTGACACTTAGAACTTTAGTACTACTTAAGATCGTGAGCTTTGGTCGCAATGTAAAGCTTTGAGGATAAGTAGTTTGCTTGAGAGAATATGTTCGTAAATGTTGTGTCTCTAAGGTTCACGTGTCTTCTCAAGCGCCTAAGTGTTGATATTTATAGATGAATTTGAATGCCGTTGAATAGTATCCGTTAGCTTAAATCAAATTCAAACTATTGATATCTGTATAGTAATCAGAGGTGTTTGTCTTCTTCTTCGAAGGTACCGTTGCTTTTGTTCGTACATCTATGTCCGTGCATTAAATGCATTGTACTATACTTTTGTCTTGTAGTGCCAACGAACTATGCTTTGTATCGTAGACTTAACTTTATCGCTTTTCTACGAGTTTTAGCACGTCCTTACCTTTAACTTCAGATACCACTTTTATTGAAACAACTTTGTTTGCAATATATATTTCTTTATCAGAAATGTGGTTTAAAGCTCAAGGTATCTGAGTGTAGATATCTGTGGACACTTTCCTTGTTTTCCAGATGGACCTCTTGACTTCTCAGATATCTCTTGTGACATGATTTGTTTAGCAATCATTCGTGTCTTCAAGAAATCTGGCCAAGGTATCTGCAAAACTATTTCAGTAATCTTGTGCAGTTTCTTCAAATCTTCAATGTCGTTGAACTTGTTCTGCTTGGATGTCTTCTTCTTGGTCTTCTCTTCATAAAATAAAAATTACATTTTGAGACCTAACATCCTATACAAGATTAGCTAGACTATCATATTTAGTGGGTTTCCTCTTTTACAATGTTCAAGTGAACCAAGAGTACTAATCACCTTTCTGAGACTAAGATAAGTCATCATGTTGCTGATCAAAATCTAAACAGATATTTCTAACAAAATATCTAACAAATTTCCTAACATCGAGCCCTTAAGGGGGATAGATGTAACATCCCACATCGGTTAAAAACGGTTGTGGTGAATTGTATATATGCAAACCACCACTCTTCTATGGTATGAGGCCTTTTGGGAATACCAAAAACAAATCCGTGCGGGCTCCGGCCCAAAGCGGACAATATCATACCAACGAGACGTGTGTGGACCCGCCATGAGTAACATCGCCGGTCCAATGGGCCAGGTCTCGGCTATTAGTTGCCGGGTCGTTACAGGTCTTGGTAGGAGCTTTGGAACAAAGGGCGAACGAAGCTCGGTTGGGGTTGGTGAGAAGTGTTGTGGGAGTATGAGGGGGGGGGGGGGAGCTCTTGCATCAACTTTTCGTAGGCTTCAGGTGTATTTTGTTGCATCCAATTGAGAGTCTCCGGAGTAAATAGGTTTCCGTCCATGTCGCCGAAAAATTGAAGTGGAGAGGGTGTTTTGAAGGGAAGAGAGTTTTTTTAAGTTTAATTAAGAGAGAAAGAGGAGTTGGAGATGAGATGATCCAAACATAGTCAAGAGTGGTGTATATTTATAGATCTCAAAAAAATAAAGCCGTTGTTGATTTTTATTTATTTTTTGCATTTTTATTTTTCAAGATATAGCCATTTTAAAACAGAGGAATTAGAAATTAAAGAAAAAGAAATTCCCAGAGGCCGAAAGTGCCAGCAGCCTGTTGGCTGTTGCCACAAACAATCCTGCGTCGTGATGGAGAGCCCCCGATGCCCCGTCCTGGGCATGACAGCCTGCACACTCACACTGGGTCGTGGGACGGCTGGCGGTCGTGCCCCTTTTTAGACACGAATGATCCTGTGGCGGAGTCCTGAAAATTGTACTGCAGTGGGTCGTGCCTCAAATGTGGTCATCATTTTTTTTTTACATATTTTACATGTTAAACATATTATAAGAGTATTTAGAAGTTGATATTAATGAAATCTCACTTAAAAACATCTAAGAATGGAATAAGGGAAAAGGTTGATGACGTGACAGTGAAATGTGCGATTTTGCACGCTTTTAGACCCTCATTTTTTTCCCAAGATTCAATATTCGTATCATATTTTGACCAATTACCAACTTCTTGTGTATTTTGTAGGTCATGATCGTGTTTTTGAGGAATTGCACGATTTAAGGTACCAAAACGTCATATTTGGGCGAAATCGAGGAAGTTAAGCAAATACGCTGATCTGGCCGTTGCACGAAGTTCGAGGTGTCAAAGCATGTCATGTGAACAACCAATGCGAAGATAATTGAAGATGCTATAACATTTTAGAAGACAACTTTTTGAGGAAACGAAGTTACGAAACCCGAAATCGAAGAACGAAGAAAACAGATTTGAACCTGGGGAAATAAAAGGATGGCGGTCGATAGGAGGCCGCAGAAGCCTCTTTGCGGTCCACTATCGACTGTAGTGCACTAGAAACTTATGGAAACAAGCTTTTTCTGGCCTGTCAGGCTAAAACCCGCCTTTCTAACATTCCTTAATGATCAATGGCGGCCAGAGCACGAATTTTCAAGTATAAATAAGACTCTTGGGGTCTCATAATTCTACACCACTCACAAAGCAGCTCTCCTGAGAGAGAACCAGTCCCCATAAAACCCCAAAACCGCTGGCTGTCAGACACCCAGAAGGAGGAAACCCTAGAAGTAGCACGAAGACATCAAAGACTAAGCTGTTGCTTCTTCTTCTTCTTCTTCTTCTTCTTCTTCTTCTTCTTCTTCTTCTTCTTCTTCTTTCTTTCTTTCTTTCATTGTTTTTCGATTTCTGTCTTTAGTAGAATACAATGAGTAGCTAACTTTCTCTTGTAAAGGCGAACCGACGAAACTCTGTTGTTGCTACTTCTTTATATGCCGTGTTATATTGATGGAATAGTTCTTAGACGTAAATCGTGATTATACAACTCTATACATCCTTCGTGGTGTGATGTTCTGCTGAGTGACATAGTAGTTTCATTGAACTGAGTAGGGGTGCTCCTGCCAACTGCGTCTTGACACCATAGTATTATGCCCTGCTGTGGTTAGAGGTAATCACGTAGGATATTAACTAGGAAGTTGGGAGTAGCATAGCAAGAGGGAGGTTGGAGTTCCTTTACACCTTCACACCATCGAATACATCAACTCAATTAGGGTTTACTGCAATTTAATCATCTGTTTACATTCAATCTGTTTGCTAACTGCACAAGAAATCAAAACGATACTTGTTTGTTCCTATGCTAAGTGTCCGTGGAGAACGACATCCCGAGTTAACTTACTGCTATTGCTGTCAGTTTGTGAGCTTCCGACTAATATAAATTTAATCTTTGACTGCAATTGAGGATTACAAGTACTACAACACTTTCAAATCCTTAAGTGCACATTAGTTGAGGTGTGGTGAAATGTGAAGATCAGTGCCAATTTATAGATCTCAAGAAAATATGAATTTTGGTATAATTTTTATATTTTATTATTATATATTTAATTTCTTATTAATATTTTCAACAAAAAGTAAAAAAAAAAAAAAAAAAAAACAGCCATAGGAGGCTGGTTAAGTGATCCAATCGTTGCACGGCTGAATCTTTATTCAGTCGTGCATCCCCCGACGTGCCCCATTGTGGGCCAAGCACTCCCACTTGGAGTGGCCTTGATATGGACTATATTCATACCATCTCCAACATTTGTAACTCTCTCTAAACCAATTTCTCTCTCACGTCACCAATCCAATCACTGCAACCTTCTCTGCAAGTATCTATTCCAAGAGTTGAGACCCAATTTATTTTTTTTCACATTCTTTCAAACGTAACTTTTCATTTCATTTTCTTTTATCATTTCCTTTTAAACTTCATTTTTAAATTCATTTTGAATTTCCTTTATTAATTATAATAATATCACATTAATTTTTAAAAAATATATTACTTGAAAATAAAAATTACGGTACTTGAAATTGAAAATCGTAAGGGTGGATGATTAATAATTTAGTTTACATTTTTCAAGTACGTTTTATGTTTTTCAGGATTTTTAATTTTTATAATTTTTTGCAAGTGTAATTTAATTTCAAATAGTATGTATTTTAAATTTTACACTGTGCTATATAGCTCATAACATCTCTCAAGCTCATGTCTAGTGTTCCAAAGCATACCTATGTTTTATGGAATAATCCCAATTCCCATACCATATTGGTATGTTATGGTTCTTTTATGCATGGCGAGATGGTAAATGTAATATAACCCCATCCATTCTGAATTCACTTCCCACATTCCATTTTATAACATGTCACGGTGTTAGTTTCATCTTTCTATCCCGTATTTGAAATTTTTTTCTGCCACTTTATTTATCTCTCTCATACTTTATTCATAATCCCTTTATAAAATTTTTTCCCTACTTTATTTACTGTTTCTCATACTTTATTCAATATTATCTTAAAAACTTGTGTCCAGACACGTGAAAATTTAATCCGTAGCGAAGGGAGTACAATTACTTTTAATTGTAAACCCAACCAAGATTTTTAGCTTGTAAAGTACCAATACCAAACCCACTACAAAATCCAATTTGGACTCAAACTAGAAAGGGACAGTCAAAGGCCGGTCTCTGTCAAAATGATTTAATTCAAAAAAAGGCCAATGGCTTTTACACCCAAAATTTCCTTGTAAAATGTCAATTGTGCCCTTAACCTATATACCCACTCCATCTATCCTACTTTCACAATTACCAAACCACTCTCTCTCTCTCTCTCTTTCTATTCTCTCTCTAAATCTCATCCTCCCACCAACCACCACTGACGGCCTCCACCACCTCCCCTAAACCACCGCCCACCACCACCGTCCCCCACCACCAACAACCCCCGACTCCAACACACCACCGTCCACCACCACACCACCACCGCGTTCATGCCACCTTTTCATTGTTCACCTCACCTCACCACCTCTAACCACCATCGCGTTCACGCCACCTTTTCATCATTCACCCCACCACGCACGTCCACACCACCGCCCAGATCTGCTACCACCATCGCCAACTCCGTCCCACCACCACCGCTAACTCCGTCCAGCCCTCCACCATGGTACCATCCGTCGTCCACCACCGCGGATCTTCTTCCTCCCACAGCCACCACCGGCAAGATCTTTCAAGATCTAAGAAGATTTGTCCATGATCCTTCAAGATCTAAGAAGATCCATTAAGATTTGTCCAAGATCACCAAGATCCTTCAAGATCTGAGAAGATCCGTATGGATATTTTTTGTTTTTCTTTCTGAATGTTGGGATTTTGTGTCTTTCATGTAAATTTCTGGTAATGATTCATCCATTCTTTTTTTTTCTTCTGGTGCAGAATGCGATTTTTTTCATTTTTGTTGGATTTTTACTGTCTGACTGTATTTGTAAAGTTGATTAATGCATCCATCAGATATTAACTATGCTAGTATACCAATCAGATATTACATAACTTTAAGAATACACCATCAATTTATTATAACTCAATACAATGATCAGATATATAACTCTACTAATACAATGGATCAGACATATGACTCTACTAATACAGTTGACTGTATTGTCGATATATAAAATACGGTCAAACAAATTATGAAGCGTAAACTTACGATTCTTGTTGGAAATGAAAAAGAATGAACAAAATCTGAACTGAAAAATTAAAATAAACATCTGAAGAGGTGAAATGATATTAAAAATAATTTTCAGAAGTATTGGTTTATTTTTTGAAGAACTGAGGGGTATAAATGTCCATCCAGGGGGTATAAATGCATTTAAACTTTATTTAAATAACTCAAAGTAGTAGACCTCTTTTTTAAATTTGGGTGTAAAATTGGTTTTGGCACAACTTTTCCCAACTAGAAAACCCAGTGGAAATTGGGCTGACAAATGAACTTCTCAAACCCAACACGATAAAACCCGATTAGAATTACAAAAATCTCGATAAAACCTGACCCCCATTTCAAACAGTCTCTTCTTCTTCCTCCTCCTCTTACCTCCGCCATGTCCGACCGTCGTGAGCGCGACCGTGACTACCGCGACCGTGACCGCGACAGAGACGCAGACCGTGACCGTAAGAGAAATCGTGATTACCGTGACCTCGACCGTTCCAAACGCTCTCGTTCCCGTTCACCGGACCGTAAGCGAAATCGCCTCGACGACCGCGAAATCGACCGCGAACGCAGCAAGCGCTCCCGTACTCCTGACCGCACCCGATCCCGTCACACACGCTCCCGCACGCGCTCTCCCGGCGAGGACAGGCATCGGTACCGCAATCGGCGTTCGAGATCACCTTCTTCTCCTCCGAGAAAGCGGCACAAGGAGGAAGTAGTTGTTCCTAAGGAGAAGGAGAATAAAGAGAAGAAGAAGGAGAAGTCTGTGGTTAATGAGGAGGGGATGCCGGTGGATGAGGATGAGATGGAGATGATGAAGCAGTTTGGGATTCCTGTAGGGTTCGACTCTACGAAAGGGAAGCATGTGGATGGGAATGATGTTGGAGCTGTCAGGAAGGTCACTAAGCGCCAGCCCAGGCAGTATATGAATAGGAGGGGAGGGTTTAATAGGCCATTGCCAGCTGAAGTCAATCGCTGATTTTGCTCAACAGGTAGGCTTTCATTTTGTTGTCAATTACTCGATTAAGTTGCTTTCGTTGCAATGTCTTGATTTATTTCTAGTCTTGATTGGAATTGTGATTGTTATTAGCTCTGGTGGGGTGGAGTAGTATGTTTTATGGTTTACAATGGTTATCGGGAGATAGGTCAGCAGAAGGCTAAATTGGAGTCGTTTTTTATGGTTTTCATGTCTTGAGAGAATATTATTACTTGATTAGTTCCCGATTTGGTTCGAGGGGTATGGTTAGTTTTGTTCCAGTTTTATTGTTGGTTGTGTTGGGAGGTGTTGCTACTCTGTGATTAGAAGGCTCTAGCTTGAAAACATAGGTGACTTTAATTGTGCGGTAAGGGAGATAGAAGTTATAATATGTCTAGTTTGGAGCTGTAGTAACTTGCGATATCTTATGCTGTTCTTCTGCATGTTTTATGATTTTCGTCAAGTATGGAAATTGTGCAAACTGAGAAAAACAAGAGTGATGAGAGAACTATAAATGTAATTGCAAACGAAATAGAAAGTGGCCCTTTAAGAAAATATTATCTCAACATCATAGTTGTCTTGTCTTTATACATAAGATTGTCAACCTGTGACGTGTATTATTTATTATACTTTGAAAGTCGGATCATGTAATGTTAGCCGTTCTAAATCCTCTACTAGTTTAGAGGCCTTAGGCATGTCTTCTGGAAGATTACCCATAAACCAAAATTGAGCATCAATGAACTTATTTTGAGAACCAAGAACATAAATAGATGATGTTGAGCAATTACATCTGGTCTATGAACTTGTGCAGGCCTAATCAATTTGATTTCTGAATCTTAACTGGCTACCAACTACTGAGCCCCGTAGATCATATTTTACTGAACTACACCAACTCTTATCACCGGCTCGTGAACCTCTGTACTAGTACAAATTCAATCTTCTGTGGATGCTGAGCAACCTTAAATTTTATTAATGTATTTTCTTGAAGCAATGTGGGCAACAGAAGAACTACCTGCCTATAGCGGGTAATTTAATTTTGTAAAATACCCATCCATATGCTCTCTGCTTACACCCTTCACCCTTGTTGCAAACATGCAACAATATTGCCTGCAGAATTTATATCATTTTGCCATTGTATAAAGCGCTTGTCTGTCAGCATTGATTGTAACTATTAAATTAAAGACAGGCAATGCTGTAATTTGCCTGATAGTTTTTATGGTTAGCCTTGTACGGTTTAGTTAAACATAAGTACATAACCCTATTATCCATATCAAGCCGATATCACCATGATAGTCAGGGTTCTGGGATCCAGAAAAGGTGAGGTCTGGCCACTAGCCAAACACTACCCCTAATTTATTGATCTGTTCCCATGAAATCTCGGGTCAATGATAGTAGTCAGGGTTCTGGGATCTAGAAAAGGTATGGTCTAGCCACTAGCTAAACACTACCCTAATTTATTGATCTGTTCCACAAAATCTTGGGTCATTGATAGTAGTCACTCATACATTTTTCATTTTTGAGCTGCTTGCTTGTTGCTGACTGATTTTAGTTATGATAATTTGTGAATATACAATGTTGTGGATTTAAGTTGCCCGGCAGTTTCCTATAGCCAGTTTTTCCTGAATTTATCATTAGGTTGATGATTCCTGT
Organism: Plantago major; assembly: GCA_026545765.1. Classification (NCBI taxonomy): domain Eukaryota; kingdom Viridiplantae; phylum Streptophyta; class Magnoliopsida; order Lamiales; family Plantaginaceae; genus Plantago; species Plantago major. The sequence continues at coordinate 72,864,460 of CM048843.1, forward strand.
TAAGGATTTCCAGCAGTTTGAATCATGCAATTAGATTACTTTCAAGTTAGAGAGGCTACCGCACCAACCAAGTGGAAAGACTCTTTCAAGTTAACCAATAACCGAAAACAGGACTACCATCTTCCACTTCATTAAAGGTAGCAAAGAGGATTTTGAGAGCCATTTTGATTTAGTTTATTACTATCTCAAAGCCAAAAGAACAAATGAATCTTCAGCATCATCAGAAATGGAGGAGTTTATATATAGACACTTGGGCTTTTCTATTCCCATGCCGACTCGATCGTAGGTCTCTTTTAGATATCGCCATGTGACACTGAATTTAATTTGATCAATCATTTTTCGTTTGAATTCATTTTACTTGTAATTTTATGTATGATTGAGATAATTTAATTATTTCATAAACTACTAAAATCCCCAAAAAATATAGGATGAGTACAGTACCCTATGATATAATTAAATTTTTATATTAGAAATATATAATAAAAAATAATTTCAATTTTGTGAAATTATAACCCTTATTAATTAATTCTAATTTGATTTGAAATAGCTCCTTTGATTTTGATATTAAGCAAGTAATGGTAAACTTTTATGATTTTTAATGGTGTAATGCTATGAAGCACCGATAAGTCTGGTGCCTCAGCATCCCCGTATTAATACGTGGGGCGACTGATACGTATCCGCTGCCTCTTTTTAATCATTTAATCTCGGTTGGATAACCTGGATCCGAAAATAACTCCAAGTTCAAATGGACTAACCTAATTTTATCAGAATTGATCGATTGCTTCTAACCATCAGCAGCCGCGCATCACCTCCATGCCCATGACCGATCTGGCGGCGGGGACCATTTCTGGTGGCCAAGCCCAACGGGTAACATCGATCATCCCGTCTCTCTTATCGGAATATCCTCCTTTTTCTGCGACCTTCTCTTGGTAAAGACCGATCCTCAACCCCTTCTCTTTTTCTTCTTTTGTCGGCTGGGCCGGAGTAGTTTAATTTAGGTTGAATTGGTGTTTGGAAGTGTTGGACTTCACAATCTTTTAATTAAACTATAAAAATTTGCACTACAGTCCCTTTTTTCTATTACTTCCAGGATTTCAGTTTGATTTGGATTACAATCCCCTTTTAATTAAACTTCTCTTATTTGGTTGTTTAATGGTTATTTGAAGTTTAGAATTGTGTGTGTGTGTGTGTAAATTAAATGCATCGTATGCGTATCCGTATCCTACTTTTTTGGGTTTTGGTGTCCCGACGTATCCGTATCTGTCTCAGTGCTTCCTAGGTAGAATGGTAAGAACATATTTGTTTAAAATTTATTCCAAATTAATAGTGTATAGTTGTACATTCACATTTTACTATTAAAATTTAATAAATTATAATGAAATATATAAGATTGTACCAGTTTCATATGGCAATCCTCTAATGGTTACCTAGGTTCAGTTTATTACGAAATCGACTTGAACATAGAAAAGCCCCATACACTTGGGGTGAAAGAAATAAGAATGCTAATCATGATGAGTATGTCATTCTGTTCCGTGTCAGAAACATTATCTGAAGCTTGGCAGGAAATGGTTGGTGGAGCAAAAGATCCTCTCTATTGGTTTTAATGGAGAAGGAATCATGAATAAGATGACCGGTATAGAGCTAATGACGAATTTTGGGGTGGATTCCAGGTTGTAGTAAAAATCAATTTGTAGGCCATTGTTCTGGCAGTACCTTTAATAAGTCAAGGAGGCTCTCATCTATTGTGAGTTGTGACAACTGACAAGGCTTCATTCTTGAATATAACTTCCATATCTTCCATGTGATATAGTGGGTTTAAGACTTGTGGTGTGATGGGTTTGCAATATTATATTTCTAGGAGTGTCACTTCGTTTTTTACTTTGTGCATCTCTTTTCTTTTGATAGGTATCCTTATCTCCTCTGATATCCTTTGATTTTGGTGATTATCATTTCTGAGATATTTTTGATATATGCAAAATCTTTGCTAAGATATGTTTGATTTATTTGATATATTTGCTGGGATCTTACATGCAAAGAGACATTAGTACGACTCCTTGGACTGTAGAAATAATTTTCTCTTAGTAGGGTGCAGGGCTTGAGCTTTAGATATTTATAGTAAGTGCAGTAAGAAGATGAACTTCAGTATTTTGAACAGAAAAGTTGCTAGTAAGTGGCTTCTAGAGGAAATTAATGAAACATGAAAGTCTCATGGCACTCTCATGATTGTTATCTCAACATTAAAATGAGATAGTGTATCTATATTTACCCATTCTCTTTGCATCTCATGTAGTAATTCTATCTGGTTAAATGTGGCAAATGTTACCATCAACATATAGCATGCTTATTTATTTCTGGAAATTGTTGAGGTTCAGAAGTTTTCAACTGGTTCTGCACAAGTTCACTTTAATTCTCATCTGAACTTCATATTTTGTCTTATGGCAGTTGAAAGTGCATGACTTGCATGTTACTGAAGATGGAGATCTGTATGCTTTAATCAAGTGGAATGACTGGCAAAGATGATGTAAGAGTTCCATCTATTTGACCAATTGAGTAATGTATCTAAATGTATTGTTATTAACATATTTTGATTTTTGCACGGCTTTACATTCTGGATTCGGTGGTACCTATTATCTTGGGCAACTTGTATCGGTTACTAATCCGAGATGCAACGAATGGTGTCAAATGCTGCTTGCAATTATGTGTTTGCTCTGGTCTTCAGTTTTTGGAGTCATATTGCAATTGTTCGCTTGTGGATCGACTCATTACCTATTAAGTTTCAACGGAGTGCATTAGTGTGATGTTAGACTGCAAATCTAAACTGTTGCTTGTATACCTCTGTTAATTCCATATTGATCCTCCCTGTACCCCGGTACACATAAGTATGTTTTATTGCTTCAGAACAATTTTTATCAGCAAATTTTAATACGCTGTAAAACAATGAGGGGAAGATTTTGTGGTGGGACACAGGAATGAAGCTAAAATTAGACAAGAAAAGGCATAATCATCACAAGATATACCCTTGAGAGCCGTTCCAAGTTCACAGCTCAATTCCTTTCTACAAATTCATTATTCTGCCTTTTCCTAGTCGCCATGAAACATGATTTTGCCGTGTACCAAGAATCGGACATGCTTGATAATCAACTAAAGCTACAGAAAGCAGAAAAAAACAATTGGGGATGGTGAAAGTGAGCAGGAATATTGGAAGAGTAAAAGCTACCTGGACACTTTTATGAACAAAATGCCAACTAATTTCACTTAATTTCTTCATTATAAATATAGCTAATGAGGTATTTCGTAGTTGGCCTTCTTTTGATTTGGTTTAGTTTTATCATGTCTTTTTTGTGACCCGTGGGTAGAATTGCCTTTGGCTATTTTGGTTTAGTTTAGTGTTGTTTAACAATACTATCTTCCTCCCCGAGCTCGGCTCGTTCGTTAATTAAACGGGCTAATTTTTCAAATTCGAGTCACGATTACTAGGGCCTGGGACTTGTGGTTCAAGCTTTAGGTGTGTTATAGAGCTCGCACCAAAAATATGTAGTAGTAGTATATTTAATCGAGCCTACTCAAGTCCCAATCGGAACGATAATAAAATGAATACCAAGTTAGCCTTGAACACCTTATCGAACGAGTCTGTAACGTCCCAAAAATTACACTAATTTTTAAAAGAACAAAGGCGTTAAAACAATAATGAAGAGACACTCTAAAAACTTTGAGAAGCTAAATTTCTAACAGAAAACTTGCGAATAACACTATTTTCAAAAGCGACGGCTAAAGGTTACAAAAATTCCATTTAAAACCCACTCTCACTCTAGTTGAACGTCTACCCGACTCGGTACTCCAACTTTCTCGGAATCTACAAGGAAGGAAAACAAAACGAGTGTGAGACAAAATAAAATTAATTGTTAGGTGTGTGACAGTGACAATTAACATATCAATAGGAAAATCATAACAAAACTGAATATACAATCATAGCATATAACGAAACAATCAGAACAGTACAATCAGTCGTTCGTTGGTGCAGTCAACCTTATAACCCCAATCCAAGCCCTTATCGCTCCAGACAGAGAATGACTCTGACACAGACGTTACCCTGCCATGGTACAGGGGTGAAATACTACTACCCACCAAGACCTCAGCTGCCATGGTACAGGGGTGAAACACTACTACCCACCAAGACCTCGGCGACTTCTGTCTCGTGTCAAGGGGAAGTAAGCAAAGGAACTTTATGAATAACTCGACAGACATAACTGCCCAAGTATATCCACTCGGAAACCTCCACCACATTTGCGCACATATCGGTCGTTAAACAAATCAAATCAAATCAAATCAAATCAAATTTATATATATATATATATATATATATCAAAATCAATCTTTCATGCTGTAAACATAATTTAGTTGAAGCATGTGAAAGTAGCTTCGATACAATTTTTGAAAGAGCATGAGTTGGAAATTACTTTGATGCAATACGTATATATAATAATAAAACAAATGTACTTCCTTGATTTTCGGAATCGGTTTTATGAACACTCACCGTAAAAAGTTTCTCGTCAATCTCAGAGTACGGAGTTCCTGAATAGATACCGACTAGTAAGAAATCAATCTAAAATCTAATAACTCCTTAAACCCGCAACACTCTAGCACAAAAGAAATTATAACATTTACAAGACAGAGCACTCCAATAATTAAGCCACAACTAATACACAAGATGTTTATACCAAATAAACCAGTTCATTGTCATAGTAACTATTTCATTTGAAAATACAAAAGCATAGTTAAGGCATGCATAAACTAATTGGTCAAACACAACCACATTACTGGGGAAGGTAAAGTAGTAAATTGTTAATTAACAAAACAGAAGGCAAGGAATTATAAATAAAATATCCCAACACTATAAGCTACAACATAGGACTAAAACATGGAACGGAGTTTTCAATCAACAAAACATACATGTGCATACTATAATTTAGAGCTCGATTAAATCGGTGACGAAAATACAATCACAAACCAATAACAAGGTTAATATAAACATGAGCGGATTAACAAGAAAAAGCTAATGAAATAAGGTGAAGACAACCATCTAGATGTATTCATAATCAGGGGTGTGAAAAAGCACATAATACATGATTTGCAAAGAAATAAAATTGAAACAAAATATTATTTGCTTACTGGGAATCGAACTCCAATCCTCTGGCACATTATACCCCTAAATTATTAAAAATGTGCATGAAACCCCCCTGAGTTAAAGAATTAGTACCAAACCCCCTTGAGTTATCAAAAAATGTGCGTCAAACCCCAGAGTTAAAAAATGAGTTCCTGAGTTATTAAAAATGAGCGCGAACCACCCATGAGTTAACAATTAGTTCCAAACCCTGTGAGTTATTAAGAAATGTGTCCAAAACTCCTTGAGGTATGAGGTACCCGTTATGACGACTAGGAATGTTCCATTACATTTTCCTACTCCAAATTAATGCGACCATGTGGACTGGATTTTCTTAATTTTAGTGTTTAATTTATGTCTTCACTTTTTTCGTTTACACTACTAATAAATTGGTATAATCTGTTGAAAAGTAGTGATAATTTTAATCGGTGTTATATATGGTTGTTGTTTATGTGTCTCAATGCTATATAACCAGTTGTGTGTGTGATTGTTCTATTGTTAATTTAACCAGAAACAAAATGTGTAGAGTTTTAGTATTTTAATAGTTTAAATTACAATTGTTTTAATATTTCGAAAAATTTGGACTAATGAGTACACCTACTTTTGCATCATGTATATTCAGTACTAATGTGAAATGGGTATCATGGTGACCAACTAAGACTCCTAAATGATCGCTCAGTGATAAAGGAGTTAGGGACTTTATAAGAATCTCAGGAGAATTTCACACATTTTTAATAACTCAAGGGTGTTTCACGCACATTTTTAATAATTCGGGGGGTTTCACACACATTTTTTAATAACTCAAAGAGGTTTGATACTAATTCATGTGGGTTTTGCACCCATTTTTAATAACTCAGGGGTTCATTTATTAACTCGGGGGAGTTTCACGCACACTTTTTAATAACTCAAGGGGGTTTGATACTAATTCTTTAACTCAGAGAGTTTCACGCACATTTTTAATAACTTCGGGGGTATTTTGCATTTAACCCAAGGTTGTGGCCACTCGGAGAAGACGGATTTTAGTAACCAATTACGCACATCAATTCTTGAACGAAACAGAAACCAGAAAACTGAACATCTTTCCATAGAAGAGAACGAAGCAGAAAACATAGCATGCTACTTTCGTCTACAGTACTAAATAGAAGAAAAACAGAGCCTTCACATGAAGATTCACACAAACATAAGTATATGAAATCATAAAAGCATCAAAACACAAACGATAGAGAGTTTACGGAATCCAACTAGACAATCTACCAAACAACGCAACTAGCAACCCGCCCCCGCAAAAACTCTAACGTAAACACGAATTCAGGACGAAGGGGTTACCCAAGACAAACTAGTAGCTTTCTACAACGAGATCAAATCGAACCGAAGGTCGAAGGTGCAATGCGAAGATAACATTAAAAGGCATGATTCGTTTCAGATCAGTGATAGGTTTGGAGCAGAAGACGTTTAAGATTAACATTGAGACTGGGTTTTGTATAAATACAACAAGCGAAGAAGAAGGAGGCGATGAGTGGTAATAATCAGCTAGGAGCAGGAAGCGAAAGCCAGCAAAATTTGGACTCTATAATAACAAAACCAACTAATTAATTACTAATTAACACATAATTAAACAGTTAGCAACTAATAATAAAATTCTCTTAACAAATTTAAATTTAATAAACTAAAAAAAAAAAATACGGGATTTCACAGAGTCGAATTGAGCCGAGTCGTCGATAGGGGTCAACTCGTGTATAAAAATCCCTTCTTTTACCACCAGGTGAATGCAGCACAGGTAATAAAGACTATCAAGAAAAACACTTTAACCCCCAAAAGCTTGTGGTTGATACAATAGATCATAAAATTGTCTAAACAAAATAACTTGAATAATGCCAACTAGCAATGAACAATGATTGAAGATCTCTTAACCGAAAAGAATGAGGCAAGCATATCTTTTCAGACTACATGCTCAACCCAATGAAGATAAAACCAGTAGAGCACTCCAGACCATTTCAGTGCCAAAGTTTTGTACAGAATCCGACCGGTACAGTAGAACATCTTTTAATTGATACGACATTGGAGAAGGTATCGACGAGCTGTTCAGCAAGAGATTTTGGATCTTCAGTAAACGTTTCTATGAACGCCTTCACAATCCGAATCTGCTGCGAAGTTGCTCTCAAGCTGTACCAAGTCAAAAACTTCTGCCTGAAAGAAGTCTCTATATGCCCATCACACTCCAATCGTCGAATCACTTTCACATAATACTCAAATCCTTTGTCTCCTATGCCTGTACATTCCTCTCGCTTTTCTATACTCCTCTTCTTCGATGAACTACCTGCCTGAGGCTCTTCATCCTTTGTAAGTGGTTCACAAATTATGTCCTTCCCGTTGAGTTTCGGTCTGCAGTTCCTCACAGTGCCATCTTTCAGATTCTCCAACTTGCAAGGTGTGATTGGCAACTGTGCTGCTGACCTATTCAGATTTGAAAAACTTGCCAAGTTAGTGAGCTTTTGCAAATGCTTCTAATTACCGTGAATAAGCAGATGTGAAGAAAATTGAACTTACAGGGCACTTGCTACATGGTACTACAAAAAACATGCTTAAATAAAATTGTTTCCAAAAGCACATCAATCAACTCAACAGAAGCTTCTTAAAATCAGCTTCTTTACTGTCCGAGTGTATTTATACTAAGAGAGCAAAAATACATAATCAGATCTTTGAATACTTGTTTTGCATACCTACAAGCTAAGAATATGAGCCACAATCAATTTTAATATTCAATTTCAAACACTTACTTGGTCGGGAGAGCCATTTTCGATCCATTACCAGCATTCTCTTTCTCAACCATTCGACAATCTGGTACTTCATTGTGCATAACCATCACGGAATCCTTCTTTATTTCCATGCAATATTCATCATCTGATAAAGCTATCATCTCTCTTTCAGTCATTGTTTGACCCTGATCCAGGCCATTGATTGTGTCAGCTCGTAAATTTGCAGATGAAACTTTATCACCAGTCCCACAAAAAGCTAGATAATTGTCCCTGGGTACCATATGATTAGTCTCATCTTCGACTGACGACGGATTAGAAAGAGTGCTACAATTAGTGGCTGGACTTCGACTACTTTCTTCTTCAACGGGCTCAGCGTTCAGATTTATAAGCTCATCTGGATTAAATCCTGTTCGAAACTGAAGTTCACAGAAACCAGTCTCTCTTTCTGTATCACAAGTAATAACCTTGAGAACGTATCGTGTCACAGGAGCTAGACCAGAGAGCAGAAACTTTGTATTCAGCTTAAATAATTTGCATGTTGGTTTTTCTGAATACTGTGTATCAACAGCTTTCCGATGCCACAAGTAATAGCCCACGACTTTACCCAATTTCGGATCATCACAATTCAGTACCACTGTAACGGAAGATGCACAAATATCTTCAACCCGGACAAGTTTTTCAGCGATGACACTGAAATCTACAAGAAATAAAATTTCAGGAGTTGGATTATTGATGATAATACTTCCACACGAGGGATAAAAAATGACCTCAAAACACAAAAGCATGTTCCTTTGATCCCTATTATGTTTTCATCACATTACAGACAGTCGCACAGGCTCTTTACTAATAGGAAGTAATCTTGACAAGAAATTGGAGTTTGTTTAACTGAGGAATAAACTTATTTTTCTAAAAGCATAGCTGACAAATGTCAATGTTCTTGTGGAACTCCAGGGGTAAGTCTGTGTTATTAAAGCAAACCTTAGGTGCTGTCAATGGAAAATAATTACGTCGAACTAGTCTATGTATAAATAGAGTATGATGTTGCCCTTCCTCCACATGCAATTCTTTTAACACGCATGTGAAAGATGAAGTTCAGCAACGACAAGGTCTAGAAAAGCTGAACTAGATAAGAGTGGATAGGTTGGGTCCATACCTAACGGTGTATCACGGACTGTGCCAGACTGAATCAAGTTCAGAGCGTCCAAAGCGTCCAAAGCAGAGGCACAAAGCTTCTGGACTTCCTGGCCTGATGAAAGCCTGTTTACGATCCCTCTGGCATTCTTTACACGCTGACCAGTTAAAGGGCCTACATCTTGCTCAAGACATTTGACTGCTTCATTAACGATCCGATACAAATTCTGATAATGTTTAGTGCCTGAAAGAATCTTTTGGCCCAAGGAAAGGCGATAACACAATTCATCCACTCGTCTGGTATCTCTTGCTACTACTATTTGCTTTCTCCAAGAACTGCATTGTGTTCACATAGTTAATATCGATGCACACGGGAGGTATATATTATATAAGATGATGGACCAATAACTTTATATTACAAAAATAGATGGCAAAAAAGAAAATATAATTCCAAGTTTTCAACGTATATTTTATGAATATAATTCCAAGTTTTCAACGTATATTTTATGAATATAATAACAAGGAAAACAAATGAAGATTAAAGAATATCATCCATGAATAGCTACTGAATCTTAACAGCATTCCCAAAAACAATAAGAATGTCATGGGAGGCCAGATAAAGTTTAGTCGAGCAAGAATTCACTTGTTAGCAGGTAATTGATTCCACAGTTACCCTTATAAATGCAAGAAAAGAAAATCAAACTCTACTATCCTAAAAAATTACACTGTATGCAGCGATCAGGATACACTATTTAGCAGTTCAGTGAAATCTTCAATCATCATTATCACTGAGAATAAAGGATAGGACCAAATAACTTTTCTTCAACTGTCTTGTAAAATAGCTAAAAATTCCTGTAAGAACTCATAGCATATTAATAAAGATAAGACCTTTAGGCCCGGATGTTCCTATGTGCCATTCCACTTCATCAAATAACAAATACTCAATCATGCATGCCAAAAAACGTGCAGATGAATGAGTGATGCAGTATTTAGATCATCGCAATTTGCGATTTGCTACCTTCTGAAAACTAGAACTCTAGAAGTGCCATATATTTGAATAGAATTGCAAATTCTTATGACGTTGCAATAATCAAACAACTGTACACAGCATAATCAACTCAAAATCTAAACACTTACTTCAGCAGATCGTTTACTTTTCCACATGACACACAACAAAAGCTCCCGTCAAGTCCCTTGTCTTGCCGATCCTTCGAGATTCCAGAATTTACATGCCTTAACGCACACTCCAGGTGGCACGACATGCTACAGGATGGCCCACAAAATGGAGGTTCTGAGCTGCAATTTAACCAGAGGCTGGGGTCTTTGTTATCATCGTACTGTCGACAAATGCAGCATGAACACCGTTTGCAGAAGGTATCATTCCGATTCAGCTTAGCTTTACAAGCCGAATTTCTGCAGCATGTGTTATTTCCCAAGTCTAGCTCCAGAGAGCTAGTTGCAGCAAGGGGCAAACGGTAGGGTTCCTCGACTTTCCTTTGCCTTTTCAGATTCATTTCTTCATTATCAGATGAAGGCTGCATTTCGGACACTTTCGGAGTATCCCGGACCTGAAAGCTTTTCTCTTCTACAATTTTCAGGAGGCGTTCAATCAGTTCGGACTTTGTTAAGCCTGTGTATTTCCGTTCTTTTCCAAGCTCCATACAAAGGATCATCAATATTTCATGGCGGCTCCAACTCTGAAGCATTTCTACAACTGGGCCAGCCCACCTCAACATTTCATAAATTAAGTCTCTCTTCTGCTCCATACTCATTTTCTTCAATTCTGCTTCCAAACATGAAAAGGAAATTAAATATCAACAGTATAGCATTGTTTGGAGGCAACAAACTATTAGAGAATATTTTTCTGAAAAGCAAGAATGCACCATTTAAGGAGTGCTTGCACTGGATATTAAAGCACATCATACAAGTTTCTATGAACACATAAGAAGGTGCTTCTATGGCTTCTGCTAATAATGTGGTATGAAAACTAAGCAGAATCCCCTTGTGTGCAAACACTAGAAACAGTCATATAAGCTACTATTAAACTTTGTTCCTGATTTTAAAATAGGAAAAAAATGCATTACACACTTATTTGGCATTATCCTACATCACTTAATAAATTTTCATGCTAGCTTCCCCACCTAACAGAATCAGAACAAAACAACTAACTTGTGAACACTGACTTATGCCAATGTGAAAGTCAAATTAGAGTTCCACCAGAAACCTCCAAAGATAAGGGAAAGAACAAAGCAAATGAATTGATCATAAATCAAGTTGTAATGGTTAGGTAAAGTCAACTAAACTATCTAATTGACAATTCATTTTCTATCTAGGAATCCAAGCTATACACAATAAACGTGGACCTGTGCTAAAGCATGAAAATAACAACATCACTAACTATTTCATGAACAAAAAGTTAGCTCAACATCATCGTCTACCACATTTAAAGGAAAAAAATTACCAAGAAAAAGACAGCTGTTAACCCATTATCATCTTTTTCCATTGAATGAAATGATAAGCATCTTCTGAAAGAATAGGTGAAACCCATAACTGCTGACGTAATTAATTACAAAAAAAACATAAAAAAGACTAATCAAATTCAAGAAAACACAAAATCACAGATCGACCAAGAACTCAACAACCCAATACTCAAAACACTTTCAAAAACATAAAAAGCACAATCTTTTCCACATCAAAAGCATCGGAACCCAAGAAATTGCAAGAAAAAGGCAAGAACCCTTTTACCCTCTGATGCAGACGATCCATCCATATCTCCTTGATGCTCCTTTGCCACAATACAATAATCACTAAACCCACATTATCACCAAAACCCTGAAAAAATTTTTCAAATTTCAACCAAAGCTACAATCTTTCTATAGAAAACACAAGTACCAAGAAGAGGAGAAACAAAACAAAAGTACAAAACAATACATGATGAAAGAAGCAGTTAATTACGTGTGTTTTCTTTCATTTGAGTAAACCCAAGCAACATTCGTAGGTGTGTAAAGTATGAATCTGATTTACTATTATTTGTTGAGTTATTGTCTTGTTGTATATATGGAGTAAGGGAGAGAGTGAGAATTAGGGGCAGTTGAGGAGATAATGGAAAAGCAGAGGACTAGAATAAATAAAATAAAATTATCGATGGGGCAAACTTTGCTTACAGGGGAAAAATAGCGGCTGACTGTACATGCCTTTTCCATCTTTTGCAGTTACACAAACCAAACCACCATGCAAATTTAATGTACTGTAGTGTTTTCTACTTGGTTAAAAACATTACCTTGTAAGATGTACCACACTTGTTTTGATTGCCAGAGTGACCTATGTCTCCCAGTCACAAAAAGGCACAAACATATTCTTCTTCTTATAAGTATTGAGTGGAAATATGGAATTCCAAATTATTGAACTACTATTTGTCTTGGTCCTTGGACACTACATTTTAGAGAGATATATATAGAGAGGTTCATCAATAAAGGAGTTTATTTTTCAAGGTTTTCTGTTTTATATTTCGGTAGGTTACATGTATTTTACTTTTCAAAATTAGAATGAAAGGATTAAAGTGTCAAAAAAGAGGAAATGACGCTTTGGTGGATTTGTTTGATGCTAGGGGTTTTCCACTAGTCCAACTTCTTCAAAATTTGACAAGTGTCAACTCATCTAATCCGTTAACCTAGAATTTTATTTTGAGAATGAAATTCCCAATTGCTCCAAAAAGTTGTACCATTTTATGTTAAATATGAAGAATATTTTTGAATGGCATCAACATCAAGCGGACATCAGGAGTCAACTTATTTTACTCATTTTATTTCAATCTGGTGCATACATGTTTAACTTTTTAATTGAAGATGTAAGATCTGAGTCAAGTTAGATACAATTTTCTCCCTTTTGTTTTTTTTTTCCAATTATGTAAATTATTTTATTATACGAAATACGTGTTAAACTGAAATTTTGTGACGGAATCTGGATCTGATGTTTCTTCCAAAATTTTCATACAAATTAATTTAGAAACATAGTTAGACTCTAACTATGGTTAAGGTTAAAATGATGGAAAAATAAGAAAATAAAAATAGAATTAGATGAGTTGACACTTGTCAAATTTTAGAGAATGTGGACTATTAGGGAACCCCTAGCATCAAACAAATCCGTTGGTGCGGTTGAGAAAAGAAACGTATTTTCATTATAATCGAGAATATCTTCATTAATTATACTTTCTATGTTATGTAAATATTGCTTTCTCGGAGAAAAAATTGAATGCCGATAAATTTATCCAGACTTTTGTGGGATAAAGAAATAAATTTATTTTTTCCCGATAATATTGATAGGTTACCTGTATCTAGTCAAGAAACAAAAAAAGAACGGAAACGATTCATTTTTAATAAAAAGTTTGAATGGCGTGTTTATTTATAGTCTGGAAGACATTCTTGGTGTTAGGATTTTTTAGAAATGATTTATTGTAACCGAAGTGGATATTGACTGGAAAATGGGTTTTTATCCCATTTATAAACGTCTTCCAAATTTTCTCTGTGTGTGTGTGTGTTTTTTTTTTTTTTTTCTTTCGTTTGATTTTTAAATTGTCAAGAGCATTTGATATTTAAATTGGACAAGTAAATTGTTTTAAGAACACTGAATTCCAGTGGAATACTTACCAATATTAATAGGCAAATGTATGATCACAGGTGGGGTAACAAATTGATCCGAGACACAATAATCTACGCACAACTATTAGGTTTCTTTTTATTTTACCAGTTAAACACACCCGGTCTAAAAGAGAACCAAAAATGTGTCTATAGAGTGTGAATGGTGTGTTTTATATGGTATGAAAAAGAAATGTGTTTATCATTATCATATAAAAAATCTTGATTATTTATGTTTCCATCTTACCTTATATACTACTATAAATCTAGTATATTTGAGAAACTAATGGAGCGTCGAGAATAGCTAATGTCGTATTTAATTGCCTTAAAAAAATAAAAAAGATACCTCATATTATGCCTTATTTAGTTTTTTTTTTTTTTTTTTTTTTTTTTTTTTTGCTCGTGACTGATTCGAGCTTATCTTAGCTTGCTAACATGCCCGATTTTGGTACTTTGTTGATAAAATTTAATGGAACAGTCAATTTTATCAATTTCAGTCCATTTGGCATGTGGATATCTTTTTTTTTTTTCTAAATTACATAAATTGATAGAATTAAAGTCTAAAAAAATTATAAGAAAATATAGTGTATGATATAAGAAATTATAAGAAAATTAAATTGCCAACATATTAACAAACAAAGGTTTTTGGAAAAATAGAGAAGTTGAACTTGGAGTTTAACCTCGATCTTCAGTGAAATTTGATTATGAGAATGTAAAAAGGATGTTTTTCTCCCGTTTATATTTAACTTGTCATATCTTTTGAATTTTTAAGTATTAAATATAGTAAAAATTACATATGAGTGTATGTTTGAAATCCTTCTTTCAATATAGTTATGCATGAAATTAAAGTGTTGGTCCCACAACAGGGTTTAAGCCTAGTAGGGAGGAGGAACTTAAAAACTTTTCGTGCCTAACAACTTTTTCTTAACAAGCAAAAGAGTTGCAGATACTTATAATCACATAGTTGAAGTCTTAGTTGAGTGTTGAGTAACTTTCATAAAACAGTAAGATAAATAAGTAGACAGGCACAGGCAACTTGCTGAAAGTAACACTACAAAAATGCAGACATGACGGATAGATCCGTCAGTGCGGCCACTATCCGTCGCCCGGCTCTGGCGGCGGATCGGGCGACGGATAGAAAATCCGCCCCCTGAAGCTAATGTGACGGATAAAAATCCGTCGTCAATTCGCGACAGTTGACGACGGATTGACCTTTTTTTAAAAAAAATGATTATGGGCGACGGATAGATCTATCCGTCGCCCACAAAAAATAAAATCGTATCACAATTTTATATTCGTATACGGATTAATTCCGGCAGTGGTGGTGCGGTGGTGGCAGTGGTGGTGCGGTGGGTGTGGTGCAGGTGGTGGTGGGAGGTGGTGGTGGTGGAAGGGTGGTGGTGGTGGTGGAGGAGATGGTGGTGGTGGCAGGGTGGTGGTGGTGGAGGAGATGGTGGTGGTGGCAGGGTGGTGGTGCGGTGGTGGTGGGAGTAGAGAGGTGGTGGTGGTGGAGATGGTGGTGGAGGAGGATGGTGGAGGAAAGGAGGTGGTGGCAGTGGTGGTGGTGGAGGATGGTGGTGGTGGTGGGAGGAGAGAGGTGGTGGTGGTGAGATGGTGGTGGAGGAAAGGAGGTGGTGGAGGAGATGGTGGTGGTGGAGGATGGTGGTGGTGGGAGGAGAAAGGTGGTGGTGGAGGATGGTGGTGGTGGGAGGAGAAAGGTGGTGGAGGAGATGGTGGTGGTGGAGGATGGTGGTGGTGGGAGGAGATGGTGGTGGTGGGAGGAGAAAGGTGGTGGTGGGAGGAGGAGAGGAGAAGTAGTGGAGAAAAGGAGGTGGTGGAGGAGATATATTATATTTTTTTTAGGTTTTTAGCGACGGATAGATCTAGATCTATCCGTCGCTAATTTTTTTTTTTTTTTTTAATTTTCCGGCCTTGTAGCGACGGATAAATCTATCCGTCGCTAAAATTTTTTTTTTTTTTTTTAAATTTTGGTCAACGCTCTGTAGCGACGGATAATTTTATCCGTCGCTACAGAGCGACGGATAACCTTTATCCGTCGCCAAACGGGGCGACGGATTTCGCTACAGGGGCGACGGATTTTCCGTCCCGTTACGGATGGATTCTTGTAGTGTAAAGTGCAGGAAATAAACAACACCAGTTTATAGTGGTATCTGAGGGTGGCATAATCATTCAACTAATCCAATTCGCCCTTCACAAAGACTTGAATTCAAATAAAGTCAGAATTACACCATACCTGGACACTGAACTATAAATAATAGGGCGCGACTTGTGGCATGCGACTCTTCGTCTAGAGATTACCCCATACGACCTGGTGGAGTAGCCCAAGACTTAAGTGCTGGAAACTACTTGCACGAAATTACACTAAGATAGAATAATGAGGTTACTTACAAAATACTATCCTTAGTTAAATCCCTTTAAACCCTAAGTTCCCAACTTAATAACCTTGAACCCTATTTCTTTTACTTCCCAAGTCAAATACTCCGGTTCAACTTAAAAAAAATAATTCAAATACTCCGGTTCCTCAAAGGGGTTTTTCTTAGCTTCCCAAGCCAAGTAGTTCATCCCTTATTCCTTTTCACGCATGTTTGATTTGTTTGTTTGTTTGTAGTAGTTCTGTTAAGACAGTGATCACTTTGGTAAAAATATTTCAACTACTTTAGTGATCAAGAAACGCAACCAATTTTCTTGTATTTCAAATAGGTATGTTGTTTTTGGAGAGACAAGTCTTGTTCTTGTTTAATTAGAAGAAAGAACATTTTTATAGTCGCAACTTAAAAGTGTGTTCTACTTCTTCATAAGTAGCTTGAAAAGTTTAAGACTTGTAGGAACTTATGAACTTAGAAAACGAGAGAGTTTGATCGCAATTGCAGGTTTGAGTGCTCTTGGTTCAGTGTGTTCTCAAGTTCTAAGTGTTCCTATTTATAGGCACAAATAGTTTCGTTTGAATTTTGAATCCATTATACTATAATTCAAACTTTAAGCTAAATATTTCAATAAATCAGACAAAATGGTACGGTACTTTTGTTTCTTAGTGATAAGGCTAAAGATTTTCTCTCAGAGATTACTGATAGTGCATTTAATGCACTGTACCTTTTGCTTTTTTCTTTTTCAATGGATAGAAAGATACTCAGAGAGCATTGAGTATTCTTTCTCCTCTATCAGTAAACCTTTGTAATTAGATGTTTTTCAGAACAACCTACTATATCTTGTAGATTTTCACTTAGGTTTTGAAGCTTTCTGACATAGTAGCTTTTTGAGAGTTGTTGTCGTGTACTCATAAAACTCTCCCTGAAAAGGAGGTGAGGTTTTAACCGATTCATAGGGTTTTAACAAGAAAATTCTTATATCAATTCAGGGAAGTTATGAGCATTACGTTCATGCATAACTTCCATACCAAGGTTAGCACGGTGTCCTAGGCGTAGAGGAACCACACCAATCCATCCCGAACTATTCAGTTTTTATTGAGCCTTCAACTCTTGTAGCCCCCCTGCCGATGATGTCATGGTCTTCTTCAAAATGATTTTAAAAAAAAAACATTGAGACTTACCATCCTATACAAGTTACCACTCTATCAGTCTAAGTAAATTTCCTTTTCTACAATGTATTTCAGAAACCTATGTACTAATAGTACTTTAAACTTGTTGAGAACTAAATAGACATGTATTGTTTCTCATCAAATTCTAAAAGCCTAAACTAACAACTTCCCCCTTCTTGATGTAGCATCACATGGATATTGTACAACTTCCTAACATATTGGATGAGGTTGAGGACCCTTCTTCCAAAGTCTTTGTATGTCCACTGGTCTTTGTATGTCCACTGGTCTTTGTATGTCCACTGGGGGTCTTTGCAGCTAATGGGGTTGCAACAAGTGATGGTGTTGGTGATAGAGATAGCATCTGAGTTTAGTTCTTTTCGGATGATTATGAGGATCCTCTCCTTCATCCTCTTCATCTCTCATAGACTCTTGAGGACCTCTACGGGTTTGTTGTACAAACACCACACCATCTTCTCCTTCATTGCCACTTGTTTGGCTTTCTTTATTTTCTTTGATCCTTCAGCAACCTCTACTTGCGCAGTAGGCTTAGCCTTACCCCTTTCTTGTTTTTACCTCAAACTATTAATGCTCTTATAAGAGATTCAAACGAGAGGGAGCAGACAAACTCTCATCTACTTTTCGCCTTGCTAAGAAAGGGATACTGGACAATCCAACTTGCTAAATCTGTAAACAAGAAGTATCAACATCGCTTTCTCACTTAATCTTAAGTGCGGAACTTTTTGCTAGATTTAGAATGTAAATGCAACATTTTTGGCCTAGTGAAATTAAGTTCTTGGACTGTTGAAGAAGAAGAAGAAGCATCGTATTCAAGTCGTGATCTGAACAATGTGTATATCCGTATAGGTCCCAAACATGAACACAAACATGATGTACCTTTTGATGGTTAAATTAAGTAGTAGGGATGTACTATGAATCATATTTAGTCCAATCCGTTTGAGTGGATATATGTTGATACGGATCGAGAAATTTAAACTATATCCACTACATGATACACTCCTGATCCACTATTTTTTGTAAATGGTGTTCTTTAAAAATCATACATATTCAAAATAACAAATCAATCTAGTAAAGAACAACTTGTACTTATTTCAAATATCCGAACACATCATTTATAATCCTCAAATACCCTTTATATTGGCAATATCAATCTGTCTCGAATCATCAAAATACCAAAAGTATACTAACATAATTAACTATTTAAAATTATTAATATAACATAACAAAATATTTCATGCAGAATAATTATAACACGAGTTCATGATATTATAACAAATCTATATATATCATGGAAAATATGTTAAGAAAATAATATAATAGGTGAAAATGGATGGATCACGGATATACATGGATCAAATTGATCCACTAATGATGGATTAGAAAAAATGTGATCGTTGACCCGATCCGTTAGTTGATGGATCGCATAAATGCAAATAAACGGATCCGAATAAATTGAGCAACCCTACTAGGGTTATTAGTAGGGTTGTGCGTTAATTTCTTTCTGACCATTGGTCACCGGATCTCCAAATGTAATGCAATTATTGCAGAGTCTTTGCTCCTGTCTATGTCCATTCTTCATTACCTAAACAACCCATTATATTTTTTTTTCATCATATTCAAGTGTACTCGAAGACGTTTACCGAAAAAATAAAAGAAAGACAAATATTATAATTATAATCATGCCATATAAATTTACTTGTTTAGTGTTGTACGTATACATTTTGTTATTATATAACAACTTTATTAAACCTTCCGTATCAGTTTCAATAGCCTTTGAATGAAGTTTAACTAGCGGATTAGTCCGATTTAGAATTTAGAAAGAACCTAGCCATTTCATATTTTTTACTCGCATTTCTGAAGCTGCCTGTGAAAAGGTAATGCGAGACACAGAATTTCACCCGAAAGATCGATATATTCATTGGAATACAGTTGGACAAGTCCCTTCATGTTGGCACTTTAGCTAATAAATTTAAGAGCGACAATAGATGAAATTCTTGATTTTGAACTGTATCGTAATGTTTTAACTATTAAATGAAAATTCATATATTATAAAATGTTTAAATTAATTTTCAATTTCATATACATTTCATCTCGATGAGCTAGAAAACTAATACGTTTATGTACATTTTATTTATTTAATTTCATTAAAATTTTAAACCATAAAAGTGAACATTTAAGTACTATTACTTTAATATCATAGCTTCGTCCATAACAATAGGTTCAAGCAATTTCATCTCGTTTACAAACTTATATTATAATGCTCTAAACACAAAATAAGTTAACTCTGCATGAGACTAAAGCAACACACATTAACAAAGTTTGTTAAGATGCCGTAAAGGGAGTCTGGATCCAAAATAAATTCTTGAAATCATATCAGAATCTTAATTAATCTAGAGCCTTGAAGGTATATTCATCAATCGTTTCATAGGCAAAGCATTCTGATAGAAGGACCTGCTTAGCTTCCCTGTCAAAGACCAAAACAAAAAAGAAAAGATATGAGCAGCCAATGTAAAAATGCTACTATTTCATCATGTTCGCTTCTTTTCATCATCTTGAGCCAGGGAAAATATGAACTTACATGATCTTCTCCAGGGGAACTTTCAGATGTTGTGCAATTTCATTGACGTGTATACCCTCCGCACTGCAACAACAAGGAAGCTTATGGGATGACCAAACAGAAAACAGCAAGCAATACATTGTAGTTATAGGGGTATACCCATAAGAACTGCATTGGTTTTGCACTTTTGCTAGACACACTACCACACATGAAACTTTTTAGAGTGTCACGAGGCATGTGCTGTAGTTTTCCTAAGTGCATGGAACAGTAACACTTTGATAAGGGTGGCAGGCAATGAACCTGCCACTGAAAATTGATATACAGCTTTTGTCAAGTAAATGATAGATCCAGATCAATAATGTCATCTTGATTCCTCGTTATAAGGGCGGACAAATGATTTGAAAGTTCGGAGAACTATATATATGGGATATTTGGGAGGGGGGTGAATCTTAAATTATCAAATATAGTACATAAAAAATTCTTTTTCAATTTTCTTTTGGGGTGGGGCCGCACTGTCCCTGCTCATAATGTTGTAGCAAAATGGATGGAATACAGTAAAATGAATCCGGCCCATTAACATTTACATAGACATGGGAGATAATCACAAATTCACAACCATCATGTAGTACGATTCATACAAAAAATCTTAAACTAGACACTAATTGAATGTTGCAACATAATCAATTGATAACACCTTTTCTATTGGGATAAAATAAATTTGACAGTTTCTCCAAGTCATCATACATAATTCAAACACGAAAACAAAGTGAAAAATGACCGACTACAACCACATTGCAGAAAGGCATAAATAATCCACATCCTCACATTTACACCCTACTCTGGAAAGGACTTGGAAGTAAAGTAATGAAGCACATAACTCTTCCCTTCAAGTCGGAGTAAGAAACATAATCACAAATGAACACTCATAACAATGTGGCAACATTATTGATGACTCACCGAGATGCATTCTGTTGAAGATAATCCAAAACCTTTTTGTCAATGCTCCCTAGTCCATCTGAGTTGTATTCTTGAGAAGGCTGGATAATAAACATGTGGGGATGATTGAGTATGCAATTACGTAATCCAGGGATGTACAAAAAAGAATTCATGTTGTGAACTTACTTGACTAGACGTAACAGCCGGAGTTTGACTCGGCGTAGCAGCATTATTTCCAAAAAAATTGCTAGTGGCTGGGTTTGTTGGAGCAGGGGTGGAACCATTCTGTTCATTTCGAGCATACAAAATTAATGTCAGTACTTTTGAGTTTAGAGACAGGTAGAGTGAAATTAGAGTTGATGCAAATGTTTGCATCAGAAGTATCTGCAGGTGAAGTACCTGAAACCTCGTATTGGAGCAGTGGGCATGTATACATTCTAGAAAGTGAGTTGTAATCTCATTGTAGTTAGTCACAGGCCTGAGTTGGAAAACATCAATTATAAGCATATCCATCCAATATACATATAATACAAGTATCCAAAAACCAGAGGATTCTGCACGAATCACGAGGGGGCACGGCTGTTATAGCAGATGACGAACAGGAGGAACTTGGTGGATAGATCAAATCCAGGATCTGAAGAAGCTAAATCTATATACAGGTACCTTTGCGTGCATTTTATATTAATCCACCTATTTTATTCACCATGGAACCTATTTGCAGACTAGATACCTAAGCAGCTACGTACCAGTTACTTCAAAGTTCAAAATTTTCAAGTACAAATTATGCCAGTTCTGTAAAATTCCTATCTATAATCTTCGAAATGTCCTTTGCAACAAGTGTATCAAAACCCTATATGTGTGGTCATCCATTACCAGATTGTAGTTCAGAATGTGGGACAAGACCTTGCAAACCAGTATAGACACATTGCGTCTATTCAATTATTTCAGATATCTTAACAGGGTCAAATTTGAGTCAATTGTCAAGGTTTTCCTTCAGCAAAAGTTATAAACAACATATGAAGTTTCAAACAAAAGCATGTCATAAAGGAAACACAGTCCTGCTACATCTCTTCATGCAGTTTGAATCAGGAAAAAGAAAAACTGGGGGGTGGGTTATGAAGCAACTCTGAAGCAGAAGATCAGAACTCAGATAAAAGCTGATTTGCAGATAAAAAAACTAGCTTGCACAAATAACATCTGACAGGTTTTCCTAGGCTCCGAGAACGTTTTTGTGTCAGCAATGTAACGGAATTAGGTATAATGCATTGCTTATCAGCATATCTACTTGAACTAGGCATGATCAAAATTCAAGATATAGACGAGAGATACATTTCATCCCATTATAGACACAGCTAAGTTTAATAAATGAGAATTCCATTTTAACAGCAGGTAAGGATCCATTACCTAATTGCATAAACCACCAACTGCTTTTTACTCTGGAATGTCTTCAAGTGCCCATGAACACGCACGTAACTCTCATCCCTGATATATATAAATGATTAAAGAATATAAGGAGATCCACTCAACTGAATTAAACAAATAACACAAAAGCTCCAAAATCGAAATATACTTTAATAGTTCAACTTCACTGTAATCCTGAGCATCATTTGTCCTGCCAAACAAACACACAAAAGGAGACATTTTAACCAAAAACACTGCAAATTAACTTCAACAAATAACATTTTCACATATTAAAAATGGCGAAAAATGAGAGTAGTCACCATTTGGTGCAGCTGATTCGGCCAGTGCCATCATCGATCACAAAGGAGACATCAGTTTTACGCTCAACTATTTGGAATACCATGCCTACCAATTTAACCTTCGGAAACAGTAAAGTAAAAGAAATTAGCTAGCTCCAAAAACAACAATCCACAAAACGAATTTACACAGATCTGAAAGGAACAAACATTGTAGACATCAACACCGTCAATAAGGAAATTGGTATCGGTTGACGGCTTCGCTTCAAAGACTCGCTTCACCGTAACTGGATACATCGGTTGATTATCCCGACTCTGATTGGGAAACAAAACAGATGAAAGAATGAGTAACAAAATTTGAGTGCATCTGAGTAAATGAAAAGGTGAATTCGTTAGTTACCTTGGCAGAAGTGGGTGAAGGACCGGTGGTGGTGGACTCAGAGAGAGTTGAAACGAATTGGGTGCTCTCGGTCATCATTTTTGCTCTCTCAGGTGGTGGCGCGTGTGGATCTGTTGGCTGTGTGTTTGGGAAGAATGAAAGGGGATTGTAGATGTAGTGGGGTTTTTATTTGATCAAGGGTTTCGCGCCTTTCTCTAGGTGATTTTCCCGCCACTTCACTTCCCTTCCCTTCCTTTTTCCAATTTTTTCATTTGATTTTTGTTTTTGTTATTAAGATGAAGATTTTCTTATAGCACCCTTTTAGGATATTAACATAGTGGATAATAGGTCCCTAATGTCTTACTTATAATTTACATTGTGTTGTAATGAAATGATATTTACGTTCGAATTTAAAAGTCAACGGAAGAGAGAATGAGTAGTCAAGTGTCACATATGAACTTCTATTTTTTTGCTTACTTTTCAATTATTCATGTTGTTTTATTACAATTAACCCTAGCTACAACCTTTTGAATTCCAATTAACAGGTTCCAAAGCTTTATTTATTCATATTTCCTACATTTCATTCTTCATTAAGTAAAGACTAATTATAACATGAACTTATATGAAAGTTCCAGATCTAAAGCTTCCAAACTCCATATCTAGAGATTCCATGGTGGGGGGAAGCGTCTATGGGAACTCCATTATGGAGTTTGATAATAAATTGGAGCTTTCATGGTGGTAGCTCAAAGCTTCATTGGAACTCAATTTTCATTTGCTTTTAAAAAATTTATGAATAAAGGGAGAAGGATGAAAATATGAATAAATCAAATTTTAGGGTTGTGTATTACGTACAGTAGAACTTAAAAGTTTTTAGAGTTATCTTGAAGTATTTTATAGGGAGAATTACTTACAGTTCCCCTTAAATTTGAGCCAATTACATAATCCTACATATTGGCGAGAATTACATCCAAGTCCAAATCTGCATTTTTGAGTTGACCAAACAAAAAATAAAGAAAAATTAAATTAAATGGACTCAGTTGCAATTTACAAGTTTCATTTTATTACATATTTGACTCTAATATATTATAACTAACAAAAATAACCTAAAAATTTTTTAAGAGAAAATTACAAAATGATGCTACTTCTAAAAACTTCAAACACATTAGTCATACATAAAAAAACATCCTACAATTAGTCATCTTATTAATTTTAGTAACTTATATATGTAACTTTACCTTTTTTAGTGAAATCACATCCTTAACTACATATCTTATTAAATCATATATTTTGGTCACTAAGATTCTTTCAAAATCAAAAATCAATATTGGAGATCTCCCAGCTTTTCAAACATCAGAAGCAGAAGCGCTCATTTCAAACCATTTTGAAATAAGGCAGTCATCATAGTCATTAAAGCAAGCATCATCATCACAAAAATCAAGCTTCTTGCTTCCTAACTCATTCATTGGCTCAGGTATTTTTCGGTTCTTGATTTCTTTTTTCAAAGTGTATTGTTTTGCGTTCAGTTAGTGTGTCATGGTATGACATCTTGAATCCCAGGAAAGATATGCTTGGTCTACTCACCAAAGATGCTTGTTTTCCAGTTATTACATAGATGCATGAATTCTCATGATGCTTGAATTCCAGAAATTTGATGCCTGCTGGTCAGCTCACAATGCTAATGGTGCTTGAAATAACATGTAAAATTCTAAAGGACATGAGATGCATTTATTCCATAAATGAGATGCTTGAATTGAAGGTAACTAAGATGCTTGTCTTGACTATAAAAAAGATGCTTGAATTGTATCAACAAAAAAAATGCTTGAATTGTATCAACAAAAAAAATGCTTAAACTACAGTTAAGGTAAGATGCTTGGTTTCACACAAATTAAGTAAGATTCTTGGTTTCACACAAATTAAGGTAACCTAAATATTAAACCAAAATATGATATGACAATAAAGAGAAGATGAATTTAGATGCTTGGACGACTTCAACACAGTAACGAAATCCGAGTTCTTCCAGACACAGATGAATTTAGATGCTTGGACTTCAACACAGTAACCAAAATGCGATTTTTACCTGATTGATGATTGAATTGGTACTTCCGGAAACAAATTGATTAATCTATGGAGGAGACGATTCCCAAAATTCGATTGAAGATGGAGGAGTAGGATGATGGTAGAATCGATTGATGCTTGGTTGGAGATGCTTGCTTGCCGATTGAAGATACTTGCTTGTAAGTTTGTACGAGAAAGGGAAGACTGATGCTTGGTTGGAGACGCTTGCCGTCGATTTAAGATTGCCAATTTCACTCACCGGCGTTTGACGATTGAAGAAGGAGAAGGCAGACTGATGCTTGTCGAATAAGGACCCTTTTCCAGAGCGTGATATTGTATATACTAAAATTAGCGTGATAACGTATCAATTAGATTAATTAGATTGATGCTTATTTAGGCAAGTAACAAGTTCAATTGAGGGCATCTTCGGAAAATCAGATAAATAGTGATTAAATTGTAGGAAAGATTACATGTATGACTAAAAGGTAGTAAAGTATTGGGGGATGTATCAATATGTAATTCTATAACCCCAAAACTTATTACTGACATAAATAACCCACAAAAAAAAAAAAAATTCCAAAAACATCCACTACCCATCTTCTTCCCCACCACCAACATCACCACCACCACCACCTCCAAAACACCATTTCCTTCTCCACCACCCATCTTCTTCCCCACCACCAACACCACCACCACCGGAGCTTCCATTGAGCTTCCGTCATGGAAGCTCCGGCGGTGGTGGTGTTGGTGGTGGGGAAGAAGATGGGTGGTGGAGAAGGAGATGGTGTTTTGGGGACCTTTTTATAAAAATTGAAAACTGTTAGGGCTTATTTTGTAATAAATTAAAATTAATGTAATTATGGAAGAAAATATAAAATAGGAGAAAAAGTTGACTTTTGAGGTTGAATGTAATTGTTATAATTCTCATTTGTAAAAAATGAGTCTATATGTAATTTAAGCCAGTCTAGGGGAGAATCTGAAATGGGGGTCAACTTAAGGGATAGTATCTGTAATTTTTCCTATTTTATATCCATATTGTAAAATAAAAAATAATTGAAACAAATGTATAATAAATGAAACTTGTATTTTTAAAGAGATGTATTTTAAAGTATTTTCTGTACATAATCATTTTCTCTCTTATTCATTCTACTTCTATATTTTCCCGTACAAACCATTATTTTTCTATTCAAAGTTCAATTTTAAACTTGTTTCTTTAACGAATCAAGGCGAATTTAGAGTCGATTGGTATCAAACTCGAGTCGAGTTATGTGATACTAGAAGTCTAGAATCAGCTAGAATATCTTTTTTCTCTTGAACATGAATAACAATTATTAAAAACAAACAAAATTACCAAGAGTATAAGGATGCTCCAACAAATATACACCGTCTTACCGTCTCAAAGGAAATACCATAGGAAACTCAACTAAGAGTTTTGATTGCAATTAGCAAATCAACTACTTACTACCTAGTATGAGTAACAGTTAATTTGGCTAAACAAGAGTTCATTTTGGGTAGTTTTGCAGTTTGATGCCATGGTTGAATTACGTAACACAACTTTGTGAGAAATCAGCATTGCTCCCATATAAAAACATCCAAATACCCCGTTAGCTCAAACTATATATTCTTACTCTCTTGCAAGTAGACACTGACAGAAACTATGACATTGTTGTAGACTTGCAGTCTTGTAGACGATGATTTACATTATAATTTAGCTGGAAATGTTATTAAAGAGACTATGAAGAATATAAAGGCACTAACAGCAATTGCAATGACTAAGATTTAAGGGACTTGAACTTGGTTCTAGCAAAAACCAGGATCTCCTTCCTGCTCCACAGACCGCAGGTTGAACGACCAGCCAACAAACTCCTTTTGATCTTCGACACTCTCCAACCTCCTTTCGACAGTGGTGCTACCAAAGAAACAGACGACCTAGAAGTCGACTCACGAAAAGAAGCATCAAATCCCTCCTCGCTACGTTTGAAGCTAGCATCTTTATCCTGTTTATCACTTCTCTTCGAATTATACTTACCCCGAATCCAAACCCATGGTCTTTTCCATGAAGGCTCGCTAACCTTTTCCTCGTCTACTTGCACATTAGGAAGTGGCAGAGTCGAGCTTTGTACTGCAGGTGGAGGACTAGGCGGTGGGATGAGCTCGTTTCCCTGAGGCTGTTTTGGTGTGCCAGGTTGCATTTCCCAAGCGAACGGGATCCCTGCTGAGGTGTTTCCAGAGTTTATAGGACCGGAGAACTGGTCTGGAACTGAGGCTTTGGAGAGAATTCGGCTCAAGTATGTACCATCTTCATCGACTGCAAATGCTGTCTTGTGCTCTCTGCAATAGTATATCTTCGTCTCCCCTTCATCCTTTTTCCCAAATTACAATAACAAACATAAATCAAAGATTTCATTGCATCACAAAAAAATGTGACATTCAAAGAGGCTATGAAAGTATTGTCTATTGTTAGAACTTAGAAGTTTCAGAACATCAATGCAAGAAAACATGAACTAGAAAGGACTGAGAGTTTCTTGGTTCGATTCCCTGAAATGGGTCATTTTCATCTCCTGATACAGCAGTTTACTTGGCTTTCATTGCTTATGATCTCATGATCGATGCAATTTTATCGTTCTAGAAACCGACTAGCCAGTATATATTTATGATGTAGTATTGTAATTGTAAAAATAAATAAATTAACTAACCAGTAGAACAGAGATGTTCCATGGACTGCAACAGAAAGGGCCATCGGGCGTATCCCCTGGAAGCCTAGACGAGTCCAGAATCTGTCTATTAGGCGAAAATGTCAACGAGGAAGAATAAGAAGAAAAGCTCGAATCTTTAACCGAAGCGACAAACTCTCCATCGGAATCCTCAAACCTGGAACTCTCCCGCCTCTTACTACCCTTTCTCCTACTCAAAATCTCAACTCTGATTCCTTTCTTCACCAACTTCTTCAAACTACTAATCCTCAACGTCTTCGCAAAAGTCGCCTTAGGCTCATCCTCAACATCATCAAAGTTAGGCAGAGGCAGGCCTAAGCCCTGCATCTGAGGAGGCGGGCTTAACGGAGGCAAAGCACCTTCGTCTTGTGGATTCTTCGGTGTCCCTGGCAGCATCTCCCATGCAAACGGAACTCCTTCTGCTGCCCGGTAAAATATACGTGACGACTGGCCCACGGATACTTCCCGGGCTAGAATTCGTCCGGCACAGAATCGATCATCTACAAGCACAGAAACTGGCTTTTGTTCTTCTACATGAGTGTTAGTGTTATCCAACTCCATTTTGTTGATCAGGCTTTTAACAGAAAAGTGTATTGTGAGAAGAATGTGAAGAAAGTGTGAAGATATAATGATGTGAGTTTGTGAAATAAGGAAAGGTGTTAGAAGAGTACAGGTTTAAAGGCGAGAGATGAGAATTAGGCACATGATTGTGGTAGTTTGAGAGTAGTTCATAGGAATTTATTAAGACATGAATAAGTTAGTACTTGTTTGGAGTGATTTAGTGTGTTTTGACATGGAAAAGCAAAGAAACCAACTTTAAGTTGAAGGTTACGTTAAGCGTTTTGGTCATCTTGGAGTGTGTCTTAATTGCATGTGCAAATGAACCAGTCCTTAAGGTACTTAGTTTAGAAAACAAGATTATTACATGACCAAGTATATCTTCTTGCCTAACAGATAGGCTATTCAATTCTCTAATTATCTCTTTTCCAATTTAGGTGTAATTATTTTATTCAGAAAATATCATACCTCTTTTACAATATTGAATTTTGATTACATCTACTTGGAAAACTTGTGGTTCCTTTGGTAACCAATTAATACCTCAATTATCAGATAAAAAAAAAAAAACCTATATTATGCCTCCTATAGGTTGTAATTATTCACTCAGGAAAATATTCCTCTTTTGCAAGATTTAATTCCCTTAATTTTGATAACATTTACTTGGAAAAGTTGCGTTTTATATTGGTAATTCAATAATGACTTTGGAAGGCTCCATTCGTTTTGAGTAAAATGAGAAAAAAAAAAAAGCAAAAAGAGATAAGTGAAATATTTAATAAATTTCCTTCATTTGGTATGAATTGGAAGAATCAAGAACTTAGTGGCTACTACTTATAGTAGAAAATTTTGGAAAAGAAATTCAAACTTATCGTATGCTATCTCTGTATCCTCACTTAACACTAAAATAAGGCTTCCCTAGGAATTTTCCAGCATATCATATCAAGTACTACTGTAATTGCCAAATGAATGAAAAATGGTGAAAATTTTCATTTACATTTTAGTAATATTTTCCCCACTGTTTATTTTAGTTTCTCCATTTTTACTTAATCCAAATGGAGCCTAAATGATTTGATTGAGATGTTTATTTGGCAAACTATGGAACCTATATTATTTAATTGAGATGTTTATTTGGCGAACTTATATAAGCAGTTTTTTCGAGATACAGTCAAGCTGTTTGGTTTAGAGTTTAGACACCAAGTCCACATTATTTGAATTATAGTTGAGTTTTGTGGTTATTTAGCTTTGTTTTGGAGTTAGGCTTCATTTGGTTTGGGGGAAAATGAGGAAAAAGTAAAAAAATAGGAGAAAATAAAATTTTCCTGAAAAATGTGAGGGAAAAACAACTTTCCTTATTTGCGGAGATAGATGTATTTTGTATAGATTTTGATGAATTTTTCAGGATTTCCTGAGAACTACCAAATGGTGAAAAATAATATTTTCCCCTATTTTTTTCTTTTACCCCATTTCCCCTCAAACCAAATGAAGCCTTTGTGTCCATTTTTGTACGGTAACTTAGAAAACCCAAAAAAAAAAAAAAACAACCCTTCTCCCATTTTTCTTCTATTACCGTACTCTTTCATTCTCTTTATGGTACATTTTTTTATTTATATAACAAGCTTCAATCAATCAAAAAAAAAAAAAAAAAAAAAGTATAAAACCAATAAGATTATCTTAAAAATATCAAAACCTATGTTTTGAAACCCGCCGGGTCGACCCGGTTGGAACGCAATTCGGAGGGTGTGCCGGGCCAAAAATCCCAAATACTCGGTAAAACTCGCCACCCGCTATTAACCCGGTGGAACCGGTAAAAAACCAGTTTCAACCGGTTCCAATTAAAAAAAAACCAATTGTTTGACCTAACCTATCAGAATCCCTAATCCTTCGTCTTCTCTCTTCAATTGCGCCTCTGTTCTTTTCTTTTCTTTTCTTTTCTCTCCAGTTCCGTTCGTCTTGACTCTTGATTTCTCCGACTTGACTCTTGACTCTTGATTCCGTTCGGTCTTGATTACGCACTCATTGTTCCACCGGATTCGGTCTTGATTTTGCGATGAAGTTTCTACTTCTTTTACTTTCAATTATTGTTTTGTTGTTCAGCTTAATCCTGGTTGTCTGTATGTAATTTTACTCTTCTACTATTGTCTGCTAGTAGCCTAGTAGTCTGCGTTACTGTACTATTTCTAATGAAACCATGGCTTAACTAATCTTGTAGATATGGAGAGTCGGACACAACCGCAATCAACGCCATCATCAGCGGCTTCTGCTAGTGCAAGTGCTTCTGCTAGTGCTGCAGCTCAGTTCATCAAAAAGCTGATCCAGCTTGGCAGTATTGCGTTGAAATTGGGCAATCTGGTAAGATAAGATTCTGCAATGCACTCTTTGTGAAAAAGTGTTCAAAGGGGGAGGGATTAATCGAGTGAAACAACATTTAGCATGCAAGAAAGGGGAGGTTGCGGGTTGTCTAAAAGTTAGCAAAGATATTAGTGATGAAATGAATGGTATTCTAGCTAATAAGGATGTTGAGAAACAAACTAGGCTGGAAATGATGGAAGATATGTTTGGAAATGAGGATGAAACTGTAGGTGGCTCTGTAATCAAAAAAATGAAAATGATAGGGAATTACATGAAAGGCAATGCATCATTAGACTTGAAACAGCCTAGCGTGAAAGAATGGCCAGATAAAGAGAGAAAGCATGAAGCTGACATGTCTCTTGCAATGTGGTTCTATGATGCTTGTATTCCATTTAATGCTGTTAACTCTGAATACTTTATGGCCGCAATGAATAAGGTAGCAACCATGGGGTCTGGATACACTGGTCCAACTTATCATGCATTGAGAGTTCCTTTGCTTAAAGAAGCTAAAACTCAAGTGTCTTTGAGTATTGATTCTCTTCAGTCTAGGTGGGTTAAGGAGGGCTGTACCATAATGGGTGATGATTGGACTGATAATCGTGGTAGATCTTTGATTAATTTCTTGGTATATGGCCCTAAAGGTATTTCCTTTATTGAGTCATGTGATGTTTTTAATATTGCTTCAGCTGCTGAGAATTTGTATAAGTTGTTTGCAAGAATCATTGAGTATGTTGGGAAAGAGAATGTTGTTCATGTGGTTAGTGACAATGCAGCTAACCACAAAGCTGCTGGGGTTAAGATTCATCAGGAGTTTCCTAAGATTTTTTGGTCTCCATGCTCTGCTCACTGTATCAATTTGATGTTACATGATATTGGTAAAATGGACATGGTAAGCACGTGCATCTTTCGGGCTTCTAGAATAACTGTGTTTGTTTATAACACCAAATGGACACGTGGTTGGTTGCGTGAAAGGCCTGGATGGACTGACATAATAACTTCTGGAGCTACTAGATTTGGCACTAGTTTTATTGCATTGAAGAGTTTATATGATCATAAACATCATTTAGAGGCCTTGGTCATAGACCCTGGTTTTAAAAGGTTCTTGAAAACTGGAAAGGGTAAGAGAGTGAAAGAAATTGTGTTTGAACGTAGGTTTTGGAATAATTGCTTACTCATTGTGAAAGTGACCGAACCATTGATGAAATTGTTGCGTATTTGTGACATGGATGAGAAACCTTCATTAGGTTATGTGTTTGAGGGGTTGACAAGAGCAGTTAATGGCACAAAGGCTGTATTTAATAATATTGAGAGGAGATACAAACCATTTGTTGATATCATCGAGGAGAGGTGGGATAAGATGTTGAGAAGGATCTCCATGCAGCTGCGTATTGGTGAAATCCAGCATTTCAATATGATAGAGAGACTCTAATGCCTTCTCTTGCTTATGATGGTTTTCTTGACCTTATTCAAGAGCTTTATGGAGAGGCTGAAGGTGTCACATCAGTGCTTACTATGTTCCGTGAGGCTCAAGGTAGGTTTGGAATGTCACTTGCTCAAAAAGAGGCAAAAAAGATTGCTCCGTGTATGTTTATTGAATTGTAGATTGTCTTGCATATGTATTTTGTGTTGTTATGTTTGTAACTTACAATTATTTCTTCATATTTAGATGAGTGGTGGAGAATATTTGGCAATGGTGCACCAAACTTGCAGAATCTTGCCATCAGACTTCTGAGTCAAACATCATCCTCTTCAGGTTGTGAACGTAATTGGAGTGTGTTTGAGCGTGTTCATACTAAGAAAAGAAATAGGTTGGAGCATCAAAGTCTTAATGACCTTGTCTTTGGGCACTACAATTTGCGCTTGAAGTTTCGGTATATGGTTCTTTAACTCATGTTTTGTTATAGTTACATAATGTATTGATCTTGATGATTGCTTGACCTTTTTTTTATATTGTTTGTATTGAAAACAGAGTTTCGTATGATCCCATTGATATAGAATGTGTTGATAGAGTTGACAATTGGGTAATTGATGAAGAACCTAATGGAGAGCTAGACTATGATGAATTAGAGGCCCTTGAGAATGGAGTTGGTGATGATGGCGAGAGTTCACAGTTTGTTGAAGGTATCATACTATCATTTGCTTATCCAATATCCATTGTTCTATATCTATATTTCATTATCCCTTTGTTTTGGTAAACTAACTTTTTGTATCATTATCACGTCTTCTGTATAGGTAGTGAGAATATCATTGACACAACTCTTCTTGACGATGATGATCCTATGTGGGGTGATGATCAAAATTGGGGAAATTAAATGAGCCAACAAATGAAGGGGAAGGCGCCGGAAATTAAAACCAGACATTTGTAATTCTATTGTTATTTGGACTACTATGATGCTTTGATGTTATTTGTTATTTTGAACTCAATGTTATGGACTTGTGGAGTTATGGTGACTTTGTTGTTTATGGATTATTGTTATTTTATATGAATTGTGGCAATGGACCTGAGGTTATGTTGTTTATGCATTGTTTTTTACTTTGTTATTTAGGTAAAAAAATGTATATGATGAATTTTTAAGGCATATATTATTTTTTATATATAAAAATATATTTTGTAGGTTGACCCGGTTGAACCTCCCTCAGTAGGTAGGCCGGGTCGATGTCCAGGTCCGAGTTTCAAAACATAGATCAAAACTCTATCATACGTACATCACTGCATTTTTACACGGTCTACATATCCAACCTTACAAAACCTATAAACACAAATTCTATCTCCAACACATTTTTTCAAAACTCAATTACATTTCAATCAATGATTGTTCATCCAAAACAACTCTCCTAATACAATCCAGTTTTCTAACCTCTAGATCAAACATCCTCCGTGC
The DNA here is from genome assembly GCA_026545765.1 of Plantago major. NCBI lineage: Eukaryota > Viridiplantae > Streptophyta > Magnoliopsida > Lamiales > Plantaginaceae > Plantago > Plantago major. Next base: position 72,897,840 of record CM048843.1, read on the forward strand.
CTTTGAGAGACGGGATTAATATTAAATATAACTAGAAATATTACATACTAGTAATACATATAATTCGTAGGTAGTAGTACATATAAAAGAAAAATACACGCTGTTTGTAACATAAGAGATGATCTGTCAAGAAAAAGTTTGTCGATTTGAAAGTTAAAAATTCCTACTTTCCAGTATTTATCAACTAGCAGCACTATTCCTTTTAAGCCGAAGCATTAGTTAATGGTTTTCCGAACATTTGTTCTCATTTGAACACATCGAGATTGTATGTCATTTTCTACAGTAGTATCACGTGTTCCGCAATAACCCTCTTAAAACTTCCAAAATTGAACATTTTTCATGTCACCCGTTTTGATCAGTATTTCACTTGTCATGTAGATTTACAGAATGGAATAAGAAATCTTACATTCTGAGTCTTTTCTGACCAACGGTTGAATGCAACCTAATTTGTTGAACAACACGTCACGGGTGAAGCAATACCTCAATAATTGTAACCCCAGTTCACATTAGGCATTAACTACTAAAATTGGATCGGCAAAGTTGAAAAGAAAAAAATCCAGAATTTTCTAATCAAACATTCAATTACAATTAAGCAAATTGACTATTTGGAGAGAACGAAGCTTTGTAACTAATGAATCATCTTTACTTTATGGTTATGAGTCTGCAAAAGTATAGCCTCCAATTCACGTCATTCACCATTTTCTGTCCATTGAACTTATGCAGCAAATAGGTCATGGAACACTACAGAGATTGACTTTAACAGTTTACTAACCATTTAAATAAGTTTAACTAGAACTTTAGCTGCTTGATTAACGGAGAACCACAACAAATGAACAATCACAGGCCAGTAGTAGATACACTAGCGTGGTTACCTTGAAAGTTTGTGCTTTCAAAAGTTCAACGCATAGTGTAGATTTTTAGTTATCCCTATAACTAAGATCTTATTAACATATAATCAGGAGTACAAGAAAGCCTACAGAAGACGCGTAGATAATATAAATAACTAGACCGAGGTGGATAACATGACCTTATGATCTACAATCCTGACCTCAAGCACAGAGCAACTACATATACACAACGGCTACTAACCGAATCAAATAGTCAGGAGAGATAAACCGTCTTCTGAGGAACAAACCCAACAGCAGTTTGCAGTATCATCGTTGTGGAGCTTGCCAACAGCAAACATCAAATTAGAACATGATCGAATAGCCAATTGCCTATAAGAACAGAAATGCTGTAAGATTCACGAAACAACTGCAAGCACAAAACGCAAAACAGAAAAGGTTACAAACTAACAATTGTAGGAGTACTACAGAAGACATGAATTTGAGTATTTGACCATCACAATAGAAGATAAACATCATATTCAAAAGTGCAACAGCAAAAGAACCGGATTTTAGCAATTGTACCTATTGTGGTATTGAAACTAGAGTCCTCCCTCATAACTCAGATTGCCCACTCAATCTCCTGCAAAAATTTCAATTAATAAGTTTCAGATTGTCAACTATTCCAACTATCTCTACTTCCATCATCTCCAGTATGTGTATACATATGCACGGTTGTATTCGTTCCACCAAGCATATGCCTATGAGGATAATTGTTATTTCAAGGAGATTCAAGAAATTTGATACCTCGGTCTCTCTGACTTTGCGATTATGGAAGCCTGCATTAAAATAGAATTCTATGTTAACAAAACCAATGAAGAGTGGACGAATGGAGAGAAGAAAGAACAGAATTGGAAGTAGTTCTCTACATTAAAAAAAACACATCATGTGGAAGTGTGCCAATATATGGGCCATTCCAGTAAATACTACTCAAGATGAGACTGAGAATAATACTATCCACCAAAATAAAACTAAAAAACACATTAAAAAAAGAAAGAAGAATATTTCGTTGACGTTTTATATATGCAAGTCACACTCTGTCCTTACAAAAAAAAGGCTCCATCAGACATAGTACTCAATATCTAATTGATTGATTATAGACACTCACAATTTTAATTTTTTATCCTAAAGCTAGGCAAGGGGCAAATTTCAAAATTTAAGACCACACTGATTAAGTAATTAAAGGAAACTATTGTATCAGATAATTAGTCTTATTTCATACAGTTGAGAATGTTGTTTGAACATCCACCAGTCTATCACCCCAAGTAAATAGATGAAAAAGAACAAAAGGAAAAGGAAGGAAAGGAGTTTGTTCTGTTCTGGTGTACATTATCTCATTATGAATTATGATAATAGCATTATATTATATACATATATTCCTGGTGGAGATTGTTTGGAGTAGGCTAGCAATAGGTGGTTAAAATCCACAATTATAACCATACATTATTAATGGTTGAAAAACGAAGCCCCGGGGGATCAAACCCCAGAAATCCACAGCTATGACCCCTTAATCTTTGAATTTAATAACCAAACAGCAAGCATAACTGAAGTTTTTTAAAGCGGTTACAGTCCAGGTGTAAAACCCAGTAACACTGTCAGTTATTTGTTAAACTACTATCCATGGATACCCTTTTGTCCTTTCAATTCAAACCACAAAAGAAGTGTTGTCAATCCCACTGGGATCCCGCAGCATTTTCAGGCCTGCCCCCGGGTTGCTTAGCATCCTGGACAATCTCGGTGTTTTTTGGACCGGGATCCTGACAAATGTTGGTGGAGGTAAATGACCAATTTACCCTCAATTTTGTTTTTCTTTATGACCCTCCATGAAGAATTCTATGATAATTTGGTTATTGTAAACTTATTTTAGCTTTACATGTACTTATATGTTCGTTCTGTTTGTTATGTTATACTCCTATTTTTCATAACATGTTTAAGCAATGTCACATTTTAACATACCTTATTCAACAACTTGATATTCTAAGAATAGCCTAGTTGAGTTATTGATTGAAGGTAATTAAGATACTTGACCAAATGACATACTTCCATTAATATGAAATTGAACCAATTGCATTAATTAATATGGGTAGGGATGAAAATGTTGCATGGGGAATTGCAAAGCTTCTTATACTTTTCAAATAGTTTAAAACCTAAAACGTTTTGTATAAAAAACAGGAGGGAGTATGCTATATACTCCCTCCATTTTAAATATAGGAGATTTGGGTTTTGAACTATTTGAAAAATATATGACGTTTTGCAACTTCCCATGAAAGAATTTCATCCATACCCATACTAATTATGCAATTTCTTGAATTTGATATTAAATTGAAGCATTTTATTGGCTCAAGTTATCTTAATTATCTTAAATCAGTAATTTAAGAAAGTGTATTTTTAGAATATCTAGGAGTTGGATAAGGTGTATTAAAATGTGTGAAAATGTCGAAACATCTAATAAAAAAATATAGGAGGGAGTATCACTTATGCATCCCGGCCATCCCAATTTTTTTGTGCGGCCCCTACACACCGCGATTGATGACACTGCCATTAACACTTTCTCTCTCATCCTCTCTCATTGCTTCATTAAACTTTCTGGCAGAGGCTCTTGGACCCCAAGTCCTCCCATTATTCGAATGAGGTAAATTTTATCATTCTGATCAATCCGTCAATTAGCATAATCAACGAAATTCAGATTTAAGCCACCAGGTCTACAGACTCCGTGATGATTCAATTTCTTTCTACAAACTGCAATTCAATTTCAGAGCTTCCTGTCCATCTATCATTGAGTTTGTATTGTTATTCTATTTGGTTTCAATTCCTTCGTTACAATTCTATTTCTTTCTTGCGGTGTTTCTTTTATGGTGCTATTTTGGTAAATAAGAAAAGTATTTGTTAAATTATCACTATGAACCTCCTTTGGAAAGGGAATTTTATATCTAAATATTATGCTTCTCCAATTTCCAGGATGAACTGGGAAAAAAAATTAACAAACCAGTTGCAGTTTTTAACAGGAAACACATTGAACAGTCTGACCAGATAAGTTATAACCAGTTCGGTAAAACCAGGATTACCTGATTTGTGGAACATGAACACAGTTCCCCAATTTATCAGAGAATCACATAGAGCCAGCTCTTTGATTTTTGGAATGTGATTCGTACAGTTTTAGTCTTTTAGAGTGTCATTTGTTCATTTTTGAAACGTGATTCGCTACTAAAGATACCAGCAACGATCCACACGCCTACCTTTTCAATTTACCTTAATTTCTCCAGGAATCCAGGAGAAAATGAATGTCAATCCAGGCAAATCGGAACGCCTGAAAATTGTGTTTAATCCTTTATTGCTACGTTCTCTGATTCGCTATATTCAGCAATTCAGAGCACACATGATTAGCCTAATGGTATAGGTGAATCGGGTGACCCTGTTATAGACTGGTTATAGCAGTTGTGGTTGGATGTCCGGTCATCATATTTTGTGGCTGTTGACAGATTATGGTTATGGTTTTTATCCAACCATTTAGTGACACAAGTGACAAGTTGGTGGATTTATCACTAGTTCACAACTTAACAGGATTACTGAATTGTTTTGTGTTCACTATACATACATCAGAGAATTATATTCGATTCATGTACAGGATAGCTCTTAAAACTAGTTCATTGTTTCAGGCATAGGTTGTTCTGGTGTTCATGTATTTCCACATGATAGACCCCATAAACTCTGGGTTTACCCTAAACCTTGTCATTTTCCATGATTAAACATGAGTCAACTTTCAAAAAAGAACAAACATCCAACAGAAAAAAATGTCTGACTTGTAGTGCCATGATGATACGATACCTGCTCTTGAATGATGCTCCTGGCCTCAACAAGCTCAGCTTCCAACTCAAGTTCTCTCTCTGTTACGTCAGAGGTGACTTCTGCCCCCTTCTGTGTATCATGAAGCTGAACCATGCGCTCCTGCAATGTGTATAAATGGGTGTTCATAACTTACTTTCAGCTACTCCACAGCATACAAATTCATCAGGGTCTAAGAAAACACTCAAAATTCACCTTTATAGCGTTCATCTTAGCTCGTAGATTCTCTTCTATTTGATCTCTACCCATGTGAAGAGGAAGATCAAACATGTCCTGTAACATGAATGTAAAATTTGTCATTAAATGTAGCAGCTTTTTCTCCAGATAACTGAGCCAATTGATATCATACTTTGTTTAATATTCTGACTTACCGTCCTCCCACCCAGTGGAGAATTCAAATGATCAGCACCTGACCTTTCATTCACTGGAGAAGACTGCTTTTTATTTGGTGCATTCAGAAATTCACGCATATCAACCTGAGAAAAGAATTGAGTAAATAATGTAGCATACAGATATACTAGTTTCACGTTAATTAACTCGATTGCTTCACTTTGCACGAGTTATATCACTCAAATATCACCAATGTACTATTCCAATTAAAAAAAACAAATCATGTTTCCAACTAGAAAAACCCTCCAACAGTGCAGCGAGTGGGAAGGGAGGGGGGCATTAAAATATAACCAATGCACTATTCTAGATTTATTCTAGATTTCTAGTAATCAAAGAATCATCTATAAACATGCATACAGTTAAGTACAAGTAAAAGCATTTACCACTTTGTGTTTGAGGTGTTGCCACATTGGTATTAGAAGAAAAACATACGGCCATGAAAAATCCATTCTACTTGTATGGACTCAAAAACTTACCTGCATTGACCGCAATAGTGCCCTCAAATCAGCATTCTCTGCCACAAGTTCATGATTTTTTGATTCATATGCTTCCACCTACAAGTAGCATATATTGATAAGACACTGCAGCTAAAAATAATAAAATGAATCGATCACATCACTTACTATCTTCTTGTAGAAATCACCATCCGGCTTCTTTGTGTTCCATGTTCCACGTTGCCTCCCTTCTTTCTATAAATAAAATATAGAATATTAAGAATCAATCACAAGAGTTTGAGTTGATAAGAGATCCCAGTAAGGTGCCTTACCTGTAGTAAATTCATAATCTCCATGCCTGATCTGGATTCTTTCTTTTTCTCCATTAATACTTGATTAAGTCTTTCCTGTAAGAAATCATCTTCAAATTAGATACATGGGCTTGTAAGCTCATTAACAATATTTATGCACTTGTTAAACCAAGCACTTTGCAAGGGAATTAGGAATGCACCTGCAACTTGATATACTCCTTTTCTTTCTTCTTCATCTCATGAATTTGCTGAACTTTTACTTGCTGCTTGCCAAATATGCGCTTGTCAGATAAAAAATCAGTAGCCAGGGAGGAGAAGGAAAAGATGTAGAGCAACAAACCTGATTACCCAAGACCATCTTCTGGAATTCATCTCGCTCCTGCTGCAACTTATCAATTTGGGACTTGAAAGCTGCTGTAGCTTTGGCTTCCTACTCATACAAGTTGTTGGGTGGTGGAACAAGAAAAAGAACTATTATATCCTGAATGGCATTTTAGACAGAAAATGATCCCCCCAAACAGAAACTAAAAGAACAATGTACTTACCGTTCGTGTCATTGTTGCTATCTCTCTATCTTTGCTGGTCAATTGTGCCTCCAGCCTCTCAACTTTGGCCTCCAACCTTGAAATATCTGACAGAAGTCTTCAACTCAAGAAGAAAGTCAATTTTATGCACGGAAATGGTAAACAATAACATCAATCAAATGCTGAAGAATAAATGTTCAGACACACGTAGAACATCAATGTACAGAATCCATGAACCTTCAAGTATAGTATAAATCTAATTTTAACATCCTCTTAATCATAACAGCATAAGTTTCATTCATAAATTAGTTTTCTATAAGTAAAACCGCCTCGCATCTCTAAGCTATGGCAGCAGCAGCCATTTCCTCAAATCAACTCAGTACTACTAAAATTCGTGTTAGTACCTCTGCCTCTGCTCGTTAGCCGACTCCCTGAAATCGACATCCCTCTGCCTCTGCTGCAACAATGCATATATACAATTGCAAGTCCTGGCTACCGAAACCTAACTTATTTCCCAAAATAGATAAGTCACAAAACATGAACAACTAACTAAAACCTAGCCAGAGAAATCGGAAACACTTAGCAAACAAAACGAAATGAAACTAACCGGATCATTAGCAAAGAGATCGAGCGAAGCAGGAAAACCAAATGTGACTAGAGACTGGTTCAAATACTTGGCGCAGTGGTCCAGATTGTCGACATTGGCAAATGCATACTCACTGAACACAAAATTAACACTTGAAATTAACATTTTGAAGCGACAAAATGCTCGTAATTGACAAAATCAAGCTCTCACCTCATGCCGAGAGCAGTTGGAGTAATTGATGATCTCTGCATCAAGAAAACACACATTTCAGAAACAACACAAAAGAGAGAGGGTAGAATTGAACAAACAGCAGTGAAAAGGTTGAAGAAGGAGAGAAATTACGCGAGGATCGGAGTCAATTTCAGTTGGAGGCATTTTTGGAGAGGACGAAAAGGACTAGATCTGACTTGAGAGTGAGTTGTGAGTGGTGAGGAAATTTGAAATTTACGAGAAGGGAAACAAAATGATGAGTAGTAGTTAGAGAGAGAAAGATCTATTGAAGCCTGTTTGTTTGTTGAGGAATATAACTATTTTGGATTAAAGAAGTTGGGATAAAGTGCAGAGCATGTTCTTTTTAGCCTCTTCTGGCATTTATGTTTTTTCGTAACATCTGTTCATTTTCTTCTTTTATCTTTTTGTTTCCTTCAATTTTAGGTGTGTGTTTCTCCCTTTACTTTATAGGCTGGCGTTGAGTAAGTTGAGAGAATGTAAAACCTAATACTAGTATCAATTTATATATTATGAGTCAAAAGATTATACGGTTTATGGGCCTCAATTTTTAAAGTGGATTTTATCATGAATGAAATATTTAATCATGCAGATATTATCTATAGTATACAATTAGATTGACTTCAAAAGTGAACGTAGTTTAGTTTGTGTTCTATTGACCATCGTTTTATGCCATTCATACCCACTTTGTATAAATTTGGTATGCATTACTAGTATCATTGACACGCGAAAATAATCGTGTGAAAGTTTTTAATATTTATCCGTTTCAGTAGAAGATTTACAACTGGTATTGACACAATTTTTAATGTAAGAAGATGTTTATGTTGATAAAGTAGTTAGTAGATTGTGAAAAGTAATAAATTGAATATATAAAGTATGAATGCGAGTGACTTAAAAATTAATAATTGAAGATATAGGGTTTCCATTTAAGAAATGTTAATATCTTTTTAAAATGCAAAAAATGGTAAAATATAACTTTTGGTGAAATTGATAACCACCAATTTTGATATTAATAACAACAGTATACATACTGTTTGGCACAAAACTTTAATTAAGTGAAGTTTAATTGATGTAAACTACAGTAACTAAATTTTAATTAAGTTATTAAAATTTGTGTTTGGCATATAGTTAAAACTTTATAAGTTTCTGTATAATTAAAAAAAATGTTATGAGTTTAATTGAGTTTGTCTCAATTAAAACTGATAATCGTGACTCAACTAAAACTGGATGGTCAAATAATCCAGAAATTTAAACTCAATAAAATGGAAACTTAATTGTGTGCCAAAAAACCCGATAGATTCCACGGCAAGCACAATTCTTGGTGGTAGGTTGTTTCGAGTGTGTGATTGTGATCATATGGCCTTGGATACGGATGTTACATGATTGTTGTCGTCAATTCCTTCGTTCTGGAACCTCGAGCCCCTAGGTAATCATTTATACGAGATCTTCCTCGGGGGATATGTTCTACCACCAGAAATTTTGAACCTTAGGCATCTCAATGTGCTATAACAGTCGCGTTATTTGATCCTACGTATCTGCCAAAGTCCCAACTTAGATGTGCTCGTAAAAAATCTGAAGACGCTAGCTGCGTCACATTAGATACTGGATCGAAATCACAGGTCTTTGGCGATGTTGGTATTCAGAAGCACGAATCTCGAAGATTAACAGCAACTGAAGTTAAGTTCTCTGATTGTGGTAGTACAAATCAAGCCTTTCCTGCAATGATTGTAAAGAGAAAAATTTACAAGAGAATGATCAAATGAATGCTGACACCAATATGAAGTCAACAAGTCAGAAGACATGTCAAGACAACCGAGTTGGCGATGTTACAACGTGATGTATATGAGGAAGACATGGCAAGAATGCATGGTGCGCGCAGCAATGAATGGAGAGCAGAGACGGGAGCCTCATATTCAATTCCTTTTGCACAGAATGTGGTCATGTATAATGTTTAGTTTGATCCCTTTTGTTAGGCCATTCTAGTTTGTTAGGTAGGTAATTGTGTTCCCTTGGTATATAAATAGCAGCAGCTCCTGCAGCATTTTAGACAACAATCTTTCCGGGTTTTTATGAATGAACTAAAATTTCAAGTCCTTTACTGAATTCGTCATAATTTGCTTTTTTTTTCTGGCTGCAAGTTGAGTGAAATCGGAGTATTCACAATGTTAGAAACTAATTATAAACTTATGGTTATAGAGAAATATGTCATGAGACCAAACCAAACCAATTTACTGGATCACATGAAGCTTCTGATAGAATTCCATCTCATCTAAAATATCGAACTTATAGAGGGGTGTGGAATCTAGTCATTTATATTAATACTCCAATACTCCCCCGCACTCGTTGTCGATTTCAACCTCTTTGGGGAGGCCATTCGAGTGGAAATTTAATATGGGGCGGAGATTGTCTCCGTGGAGATTCGAACCCAGGTTGGGCATGAGCCAGAGGCTCTGATACCATGATAGAATTCCATCTCATCTAAAATATCGAACTTATAGAGGGGTGTGGAATCTAGTCATTTATATTAATACTCCAATACTCCCCCGCACTCGTTGTCGATTTCAACCTCTTTGGGGAGGCCATTCGAGTGGAAATTTAATATGGGGCGGAGATTGTCTCCGTGGAGATTTTGTTAGAAGTATAATAGGATTATGATTGCTTAATGTTGGTAATTAGAAGTATAATTGGAATAGTATTCCTTATTGATATCTAGCTATACATACTTGTATATATATGCGATTGATGAATGAGAAGAGGCAGGAAAAATAATTCTTTCATGGTATCAGAGCCATGTAAGTCTCCAACGAGCATTGATCCTGCCTCTCCTCTTTTCTTTCTTCCGCCCTAAAATTTCTCTGATTTTTTTCCCTCAATGCAATCAATCTGATTGCCCTTGCCATTCTCTCTTTCTTCTCTTTTCTCCCATCTCTCCTTATCTCTCCACGCGTGCTCCCCTTCCTCCTCTAGCCGCTGCCCCCCACGGGGACCCTAACGCCGCCGCCTCTTCTCCAGCCTCCTACTTCGTTCACCTCCCAAGCCGCATCAACGGCTTCCACCGTTCCGGTTGCCTCTCTCAAGCGCTCTTGCGCATCTCTTCTCCTCCACGCGGCTGAGCCGCTCTCTTCTCTGGTGGTCAATTCCTCCGGCCAGGTCTTCCTCCTTTGATTACGCAACGGATTTCTCTTCTTCTTATGCGGTTGAGCCACTTTATTCTCCCGCAGCTCTACTGCTGCGTTTTCTCCACGCGCTGTCGCCTTCCTCGAGCAATTTGCTTTTTCTTCTTCTTTCTTCCCAGAATAGCAGCTGACTTCGACAGAACGTTTGGAAAGGTTCATATACTTGGAATCCGATCTCCACCGTCCACAATGTATATTCGTGTGTTAGCTACCTGTGGTCACATTCTCAGGGCGATCCAACGGCTGAGCTGGCGGGAAACATTGTTTTCCTACGACTGCGCTGTGCAGTTTACTACATACGAAAACTGTTTCCTTTCTTCTTTCTTGGCTACAGCAATGGCACCCATAGTTGTCTCTGTGCCGCCTCCATGATTCCGCCCAGCCTCTCTGTTCATCAACCTCTTCTGCTCAAGTTGTTGTTGGATCTTCGTCAGCCTCTGTGTGGTCTTATATCCTCTCTACCTATTCTGGGTGTCTCTCTATATGTCTGCTCTGGGTGCTTAAGTTTTTTCTTCTTCCGTTGTCATCTCGTCTTCTTTGTCCCATCTCGTTCTTCTCCTCTCCTAACTTTCCCGTCTCGTGTGGCGCCTCTCCCAGATTATGTCGCCATGACTTACGTACTACTTTGAGGTTACGACCTCCTTCCACGACTTTTGCGACTCGAGCACTTGAAAGGAGTTGGGTACCAAATTTGGATCCTCCTTGTCCATACCATCGCCTTTGGTATCGCCCACCGTCCGGTCCATCTCACCAAGCTGGTCTTATTGGATCTCACCCACAGCAAGCCCATACATTTTGCCTCGCCTGCTCTCATACAACATCAACGTAGCACGTCATGGATGAAATTTGCCGAGTCTTAACTATGAGTCGACGTGTCACCAAAGGAATTTCACAAGTATTGTTTGACGTTTTTCGAAACAGTCTCAACGTTCATCAACCTCCCGTTTCGACTGAGGGGGAGTGTTAGAAGTATAATAGGATTATGATTGCTTAATGTTGGTAATTAGAAGTATAATTGGAATAGTATTCCTTATTGATATCTAGCTATACATACTTGTATATATATGCGATTGATGAATGAGAAGAGGCAGGAAAAATAATTCTTTCAGCTTCTTAGTGGCCTCATGCTTTACTCTCCGGGCGGCTACACATTGAGAGCTCAGGGCTCGTTTTAACATGGCTTGAGATTTACGAATTCACAGCTTAAGGTCCAAAACCGGAATATGGTTTGATACCAGAGTAAGCGAAGCCTCAGTCCAGAATCGGCAAAGCCATACTATACTGTTACTATCACTATGTACCTTAGTAGTTAATTAGGACCATGTATTTTATATTCTTGTTAATTTTCATATAAGTAGAAGACTTGATGATAGTTACACCCACTTAAATTGGAATAATTTGAAAACAGTAATACCAATTGCTTAAATGGAACTTTTATTCTTCCGTGTCAAAGCTGGATATCAACTATTCTTTACAATCCAACGTTGCCAAGAAATATCAGGCTTTCTCCAAACTGCAAATAACATATGATGATCTTTATTCACTATAACTGATATACAATGCATCCAGGTTAGTAACTTTGTGCAGTAATTAGCTTTCCATGAGATCTCTTTTACCAAACTCATGTAGCAATTCCTTTACAACACATTAAAACACAGGGTTTATCTTTTAAAATTATTGACCTTTTCACTCTTCAAGATTACCAGAATATCGTAGTAATGCAATATACGTAGTACTGGACTTCTCCCATACACGTGGCGTGTAGTGGTCTGACACGGAAAATGCCTGGCAATCTTCGCAAATAAACTTTGTATTATTTCTACCAAGAATATGATTCTTTTCAAATTTTGGGATGTGGAGGAACCTTATATAGATCAAAGATGCTTAAGTAGTAAAAATCAAGAATAGCATTATCCCCTTACCACTTGAGTACTGTAACATTGATCTTTCAAGTATTCCACTCCTCTATATAAGCAAGTATACCTAACTTAAAAATCATCAAGCCACAAACTGTTAGCCAACTCCAGTTTCATCACCAAACCAACTCTAGATCTTGAAGAAAACCATGTCCTGGTTACTAGACAAAAAACCAAGCAAAAAAGGGATGACACATTCCTATGTGAACTACAAATCAAGCCATACCTCCCACAGATATGAGTCTAAAACCGCGCAAATCATTCAGTTTCCAGGCAGGCCAACGATCACAGACTATGACCACAATTCTCAAAGAAAGGACTTCAGCAGTAAGCCCTTTCTCATGCCTTGGGGCTCGATTCGTGATCAGCCTGAGAGAGTCGATGGGTTCCCCCCCAAGTACCGCCAGGAAGTGGTCCATGGCAAAGACACCGGCTCACCTAGAAAGGATTCCTACAAGGAAAACAGCCCTCGAGGAAGAGATCATGAACTTGGTAAGTTTAGCAGCTTTCGTAATAAGGATGATGACACTGATACTGAAGATGATGATGATGATTATGATTATGTATGCAATGAAGATGGGGTATGTGTTAAGAATTACAAAAAACCGGTGTCTAAGCCTAATCACTTGATAGATGAGGGTTATGCTCGTAACAATGATAATAAGTATAGGGCAAATGGTTATGAAACTAACTATGAACAGACTAAGCCAAGAAGACAAACATACTATGACAAATCCTATGATGATCTTGATCTTGAGAAAAAGAAAGGTAAATTCAATGCTCCTTACACTACTAACAATTACAGCTTTCCATCCTCTAACCATCCAAAACCAGACGCATATTATGAAAAGAACCCCTCTTATTACACTGAGAAAGATCATGGAAATTCGAAATCCCATGTTGCTCCTAGTTACACTATTCCAAGCTCAAACCAGCCAAAGAGAGAGCCATACTATGGAACATCTTACACTGATAATACCACTGAGAAAGAGAGAGAAAAATCTCATGCTGGTTATATCCATTCTGCCCCACCCTCAAACCAGCCTAAAAAGGACGCGTACTATGATAAGGTCCCGTCTTATTACAACGACAAGCGCCATGAAAACGGATACATCCCTCCTTACACTGATAATACCACTGAGAAAGAGAGAGAAAAATCTCATGCTGGTTATATCCATTCTGCCCCACCCTCAAACCAGTCTAAAAAGGACGCGTACTATGATAACGCCCCGTCTTATTACAACGACAAGCGCCATGAAAACGGATACATCCCTCCTTACACCGTTCCTGCCACGACCATACCAAGAAAGGAGCAAAAGTATGAAAGATCTAACAGTGGGCCGATCGTGATGACAAATCCTCCGCCTATCAGAACAAGAGTTGACAGAGGCAGGGATGCAGAGTATTTCAGCGAAAACGGGAGGAACGGAGACAACATCAATGATGTGGAAGCGCATAGGAGGTACGGAAAGGGGCAACCTCGGGTTGAGAGCTACGTGGAGGAGATGTACAGCGGGGTGATTGATGCAAGGGAGGCTGCAAGGAGATACAAGGGTGTTCTGTTGACCAACTGAGGTGCTTTGATAACATTTATGTAGTACTACTTGCTTGTTTGTCATTGCCTTTGTTCTGAGTGTGTGATGCAAATGTTGTTATGATACTAGCTAAGGCCAACAACCAGAAAATTATTAGGTTGATGTACTGAAATAAGTTGCTGTACTGGAAATAAGTGACATGAGGGAACTTGGCTAGGTGAGTAAACTCAGCATGTGTAACTGATGTTTTATATATAGTTCTAACTACTAGCTAGTACAGCTATTTAGAATATGTGAGCCTCCTCTATTATGCTTGTTATTTAGTACTATACCTTTTGTTATACCATGTTCAGGTGGTTTAAATATAGGATCTTCAATGCAATCATATGTTTGGATTCAGTCATGTGTATAATTCAGTTTATAACAGGAACAGAGAAAAGGAGTGAACAAATTAATCAAAAGGAAATATAACGGTTGAACCTGAAAGTGTTGTAATATATATAACCACCCTATTCTAAATCGATGTGAGATATTTAACAGGTCCCTCACGTATGGGTTCTGACACTATGTAGAAGGGGGCTCATCTAACTGTTGGTAAATATGTAATAGTAACCCTAGATTAACGCAACGGAATTCAAAAATTTTATTGCATACTGATCGTGATTCAATGATTATATAACGTTAAAGCAATCAAACAATACTTATTTGTCGCACTAACTTTCCAGACAACAGCTTTAAAACCTTAAAGCTCTTCTTTGAATTTGTTCGTCAAGTACTTTGAATCTGTTTGTCGTGTATGAGATGTTGAATCAAGTACGTCATGATTGGCTTTCCTCAACCTTGGTATTCACGGGTAATCGTTCTACCGAAGAATGCTAAGACACTAAACTATTTAGTGAGTAGGGTTCTAGAGAATAGAATCATGAAGAAAGATGATGATGGAGAAGAGAAATGTCTGTTTCAATCATGAAAATCCGGACAGTAGGTATATCCTAGATATACCAAATTGACTCCAATAGCACTAGGATTATTGGCCCAGTTGGATAGCACTCTGTCATGTTAAACATGGGACGGATTTGGGCCGGTACCGCTTGGGAAATGATATATTAAAAAACGACCAATGTATCATTTGCACTCTATGATACAGCGTTTTTTTACATTTGCACTCTATGATACAACGTTTTTCTTTGATAGGTCTTTATTTGAAATTTGACTCCCAACTTGGTTGCTGGCAAGAATTTTCCCGTTAAACATTTGGTCTTGGTTTCGAAACCCATCAAGCCCACTTCATTTTGATCTCTTTCTTTTGGGCTTTTGACTTCATTCGGGTAAAATCCATTTTTGATACTCCAGTGTGAGACATTGCCGATTTTGGTACTATAGAGTGGTCGCGTCCAATTTAGGTACTAATTATCAATAACTATGTACAATTTAGGTACTAATTGGATTTATGATGTGCACGGTCGCATTCACGTGCGAGCGAATATCAAACATCGAAAGATAGACATAGAAAATTGACCGTTCACAAGATATCGTGGACTTCGTCCCACTCACAAGCGTCAAATTCTTCCTCGGCAAATTCTTTTTTGTAGGCTTTTTCATCAATTTTGATTCAATCGACTTTCAATTAATCGAATTCACGTAAAACTGGAGTTAGGTTAATTGTAACTTGGTACTGATTTGCACACCCACTATCTAATTTACATTTAGTACCTAAATCATAAATATTTATTGATAAATAGTACCTAAATTGGACGCGGCCACTCTGGAGTATCAAAATCGGAAATGTCTCATTGTGAAGTACCAAAAATGAATTTTTACCGACTTCATTCCAATTCGGTCCAAATAAACTTTCTTACTTTAATTAATTAAATCCAATTTAATCAAATTAATCATTCTTCAAATATAAATTAAATCCAATTTAATTAATTTACTTTCTAAAAGTATAACAATTAATTAAGTCCGATAAATCCAATTTTCTTTTAAATTATTAATTATTTCTATCAAATAGATTAATTCTCAATAATAGTAAATTAAATATTTATTAATCCAATTAATATTTAATTCACCATAAAACTCAATTGGTAGAACAATCACCTTGTTGTGTGACCCATAGGGCCTCATGTATAGTAACCACTAATCTAATTAAGGTTTAGTGAAACTCCTAGACAATTTACCAAACAATCTTAATACATAAGGAACGTTTGCGAGGATTGCAAACCACCTGTAATATGTAGAGCTCATGATGATACGGTCCTTTCATTCGCGAACAATCGATTAAGTCTAGAATTTGATTTCGTGTCTGTTCCAATAACTTAATCCATTTAATTATCTCATTCTACTAATTGATCCATAATAGTTAAACACCATTTCAAATATATCTTTCGTTGGCCAACGACTTTGATCAAACTAGTAATGAGAAGTTAAGTATTCTCTCCAAGTCTATTTTGAGGTTTGAATCCTATCTTGGTTCAACTACTACTAACATGTGTTTCGTGATATGCCCAACACATGCCGTATCTACCCCTACAAGGAGTGCAAGCATTGGTCATGGTCAAAGCACATCACTCCACACATGTAGTACGTATTGACCTCAAGTCAAAGAACTATTACACCACCCTACAAACCATTACTTCCGTAGACACGTAAATGGAGTACATCAAACGGTTTCTCGGCTGGGTATACCAACACTCTCTAAAGTGCCCATGTGTCCATCACGGATTACCAAGTAATTCGTAGTCGTGAGAACTATTACACCCTCAAAGAATATGATGCAGACCATATGCCAATCTCCAATGCATCATCAATATCACATTCTCGATGATCATTGATTGGGGCTATTTTAGAGCTATGTTATGTCACTCAAGATCTCACGTTCTTAGTGATAACATAAGGCTCATGGGAACACATATGTAAACAATTACAGACAAACAGATAATAATATTTACATACTGTAATGCATATTTATAAATGAACAATAATCATAAATAAATATTGAATCGAATATGTATATTTGTCCCCAATTCGATTATATCTAGGACATATATACTTTCACTACCCCTTAAAAGGCCTTGTAAAGGGAGAGGGTTGTTCCACCTCTTATAGAGTACTCATATATTCTCAAGCGATGTGAGATATTTATATGGTTAATTCGTTGGGAAATTGTGAGTTCATATGATTATAACAAGCAAACTGAAAATAATACCGGATGAGGTTCCAGAATGGAACTCCGAGCTTCACACTTTCCCTCTTCCTCCGTTCTAAAATAATAGGAACATTTGACGATTCATAAATATCATGAGTATTATGAAGTTTTACTCTAAATTGACGAGTAATTTACACATGTATTTACTCAATCGGACTCGTTAATTTTGACTAATAGTACTTGTTTTGATAATTAAAGGTATCAAAACGAAAGTATCGCAGTTTAAGATACGATTTTCGAATTTCCCACAAGCATTAATATGTTAATCACGTCATGCGACCATGGATTAAAATCTCGTTTCGGGAGGTCATCTCGGTCTTCTAAAATTCTGAGACGTCTCGGAAAAGTTTCGAATGGCCATAAAAATATAATAAAATATAAATTTTCTTTGGAACAATTAAAATTGGATTTTCATGGACTGCAAGATTCAGTTTCAATCATTATCCAAATATTAAACATGAGTGATAGTATGAAACTTGTTACAGTGAATTATCCTTTCAATTCAAACATGAAATTGAATGCCAAAAAATGCTAGTAGAAAACAACTTTTCCAGATTCAGTAATTATCATAGGGGTAGATAATACCAGATTCTACATGATTGATATCACAAACTTGGGATTAAATAGTCTCATCTATCATATTCATATCACAAACTTACAGCCAATGATGCCACGCACCTATAGCTAGATACATGTTCATCTAAAAAGAAACTACTTATAGCTAAAGAAGCTATACATTTGATTTGCTATCCTTTATGATCTTTGTTCTGGTTATATAGCACATTCTTTTGGGCTAAAGAAACTACTTATCTCGCGAACACCGAACTAAGTAGATTTTGTAACAGAGACATAATGCGTATAACTTGTCCCCTGATGTAGTTAAGGAACGTTATAATTATCAGCATCAAAACCAGAACATTCATTCTGTAGTGAGATGGACGAAACAATCTTTAATTGCATTGACAAAAGATTCGAAACTATGCTCAGCCATCTAAGTCATAGCATGAGATGATAAGTATATTAGTCCAGGAATAAGTTGCTAACCAGTTTGGAGGAAAGCCAAACTTCTCCACAGAACACCAACGTGAGTAAATTTGCACTCCTTAGATCAGCCAAGAACACTAAACCAAAATTCAGCACACACTCCTTAAATTTACACATATATTTTTACATATTCACATATATTCAGCAGCTCAGTAGTCTACTTTAAAATCAAGCTAGATAATTTCTTAAGCTTTCTTGCTGATATGAATTAAACCTTCCCAGCTGATAACAAAATTTCCAGTCCAAATAAAGTAACAGTACTAGTCCAAATTTCCAATTTTCTTGCTGCAGAGTAATCAATCCATCAAATATCTCCAGAGTGCTTAATTGCTAGGAATACCTGTTGATGAAGTAGAGGAATTGTGTAATTGGACGGAGAAGCAGGCGGCAGTTCTTCTTCAACGCAGCAAGCCAGCAAATAGGGGAGAATTGCACTTTTGATCCTCTAACTCGACGTCCTCTTCGTTTACGGTCCTATAAAATGCCAAATTTGCAAAATACATCCGAAAACCGTATAAATCGGGCAAAATTAGGTCAAAACTTGGGGATCACTTTTGGTCCTATTAACATGGCATCCTGGCGACTTAGGCTCTGTTCTATTCAACTGCAATTTTCTGAACTGAACTGAACTGAATTGAATTGAATGGAACTGAACTGCACTGAAACTGAAACGAACTGAACTGAACCGAAACAAACTGAACTGAAGAAATTATTTTGTAATAATAATAACAATTATATGATGGTATATATAATCACAATTAAAAAACATATTATTTTTGTCATCTTTCTCACACTCTTCCTACACTTTTTCTGTCACTTTACCTTTTTATTTATTATTGTATAACAAACTTTTAAACCAACCGCGTGGAAAACAATATGAGAATGATAATTCGAATAAAACCGAATTTTAATCGTCGTACAAACTGTCTTTATCTAGTTTTTTTTTTTTTAATCGGTGAAATTTATTACAACTTGAAAACGTTTACAAGAGCATGTACAGTGTTCGACAAATAAAATAATTAAAAGCTTAACAAAAATCACTAGTCTATAAACCATGCACAAGCTCGTGCCAACAACTTTACATAAATAATTAAAAGCTTAACAAAAATCACTAGTTCATGTAGTTTCTTATCTTAACTCACATTTTACGGTAGAAAAGAAGGGTAATTCAAATTGTAACTATACTCTTTATTTCATTGATCTACTAAAAGTCGTATTAAAAAGAAAGAAAGAAAAAAAAGTTGAAAATAACTCAATTGGATAAATTTTCTTATTTTCCTCGTACAAAAGATCGGGTGTGTAAATAAATGATAAAATAATAACAACAACAACAACAACAACAACAATATGAATTTAATGAACTGAACTAAACTGAACTGAAGACGAGCTGAACTGAACTGAATGGAACTGAACTAAACTGAACTGAATTGAATGAGTTTTCAGTTGAAGAGAACAGTGCCTTATTGAAGAACTAACAACTGAAGAATTAAACAAGGAATTGGAGAATTGAACTAACAAACTGAAGAATTAAAGAATGCATTGAAGAATTGAACTAACGTACTGACATAACCCTAAAAACAAATTCGTCAAATTGGGACAATATTCACCCCCAATTAAACCAAACACTCAATTATAAACCTAATTCTAAAAAGGAAGAACCCTAATTCAAAAATTGAAGAACCTACTTAATTGAGTTAACTGACCCATAGAGATGAGGCAACGTAATCGACCTATAGACAGAGGTTGGAGTAGAAGAGTTGGCGGCCGATGGCGGAGTCGATGAAGGTGGTGGTGCCATGGTGGGCGCAGGAAGAGGTGAAGGCTGTGACGTCGAGCTGTGATTTTGGCTTGGGAATGGTGGAATTATTAGTACTGTACGTACTACTGTTTTTCTCCTCTTTTTCTTTTCGGTCGTTCATTCTACAATGGTGGAATTATTAGTTTTGTACTATTGTTTATGGAGTTGGTGATTGTGACGTCTCTGTTTTTCCCCGTGTTTGTGGAAACATCTGTAACAATTACTAATTATTAGTAATTGGATCATTGAACGAATAAAATATCTTTTTATGCTTTTTGACTCTATTGTTTTTTCCCATATTTTAAGAACTGATAATGGTTTAGCTCACTGTCTAGCTAAATCTTGTTTGGTAGACAACGAAGGCATTTCTGTTTTGCCTCTTTAGAAAAGCGCGTTTAGCTTTTGATGTACACTGAGTTATGATTTTTTTACCATCAGAGATGAATGATAATGATCACTTTTCCCCTCAAAGGAAAAAAAATATACACAAGTTTGTATTTTGGTGAACATTAGTACGTACATCTAATAACTTTTTTTTTTGGATTGATATTAATGTGTTTGACCTCGTGATTTGATATTGAGATGATTTTAGGGGCTTTTGAAAATTTGTTGGAAGTTGTAGGGATGTAATTGAGTTTTTTTTTTAAATTCAAAGCCCTAGATTTTGAGAATTAGATGTCACCAAGGACTGTATTGCAATTTTCAGAAATTAATTTGGACCTAATTGATAACTTTGAAAAGTTTTGGGGACTTAATTGAATGTGCTTAGGTGGTTGGCATGTGTTTGGCGTGTGTTGGCAGTCCACATGTGCTATTTCATATAAATACGAACGACATATACGGTTTTAGGACCAACTTTGCAAATTTAGCATTTCGTAGGACCAAAATCGAAGAGGACGTCGAGTTAGAGGACCAAAAGTGCAATTCTCCCGAGCAAATAGTGATCTCCAACCCAGAAAAAGGACTGCGCAGAGGGGAAAATTTGGAATTAAACTTTTTTTTTTTTTTCAAATCTAGAGAGATTGACGTATTGAGGATTCCTCAAACAGATTTAGTTTCCAAATTTCAACGGATGTATCATTAATTAAACAGGAGGTTCAAATAGTTTTCTATTTAAAAAAGAACAATTAACATCTCATATAATTAAAACATCTTATGATATAAATTCAAAAATTGACTAGAATTCAATTTATGTTTGCTTTTTAAAATGTGAATTTATGTTTGCTTTTTGAAATGTGAAATTGAAAATGATTTGATCATTTAAAAAGTTAAACGCGGGATCCACGTGTCATGAACACTAGTGAATATAATAAGTATAATTCTAATTGCAAGTGTTGTTATTCTTAAAAAAAAAAATTGCAAGTGTTGGCGCAAGTCATTTGAAAATTTAAGTTTAGGTTTTTATAACACCAATGACAGCACTATATTTCTGCATTGATATACATTTTGTGTTTCGTGGTTATTTTATCTTTATTCATAGTTAATAAAGTTCCAGAACTTTAGCTGAGTGGGTAACTACATTTATTTCTAAGTGTATACAACTCCAACCTGTTTAGTGGCTCAATTTCATAGATATTGTACTCTAATTGTCATGTTCCAAAACTAAAATACTTTGGCACGATCGGCCGTCTATCGTGAGATGGGCCCATAGTACTACTGATGTTTTAGTTGCACCAGCTGTTGGTAATGTTAGACAATCTACAAGATCAATGTCTATTCCCGCACATCTCAGGGTGTATGAATGTGCTTTACCACCATCTTTACAACATTCTAGTAATTTTATTCAAGCTAACTCAATAGTTCAAAATTATCCTATTTCAAATCACATTTCTCTTGATCAGTTGTGTCCTGAGTATGCTTGTTTTACAGCATCTATAACTCAACTTGATGAGCCAAAGAACTATAAGGAAGCTATTAAGCATACAGAGTGGCAGGATGCAATGCAAGCTGAGTTACATGCTCTCGAAGCAAATAATACATGGGTATTAGCACCTTTACCACCAGGCAAGAATGTTGTGGGATGTAAATGGGTGTATGGAATCAAATACAAGTTTGATGGGTCAATAGAGAGGTACAAGGCCAAACTTGTGGCTAAAGGTTATACACAGGAAGAAGGTTTGGACTATTTTGAGACTTTTTCTCCTGTCACAAAGCTCACCATTGTAAGAACTCTCTTATATGTAGCTTCAATTAAAAGATGGCATTTATATCAATTAGATGTAAACAATGCTTTCTTGCATGGTGATCTTTTTGAAGAAGTTTATATGTTGCCACCTCCTGGTTATTGTAAACCTAATGATAACAGAGTATGCAGGCTTGTCAAATCTTTATATGGGCTTAAACAAGCCTCCAGGCAGTGGTTTTACAAACTTACAACTTGTTTACTTGATTATGGTTATTCACAGTCTAAGGCTGGTAGTTCTTTATTCATTAAAAGTACTACTGACTATTTCACAGCTTTAGCTGTATATATTGATGATGTGATATTAGCAGCTAACAATTTACAGGAAATAGAACTGGTTAAGCAACACCTACACAAACAGTTTACTATTAAAGATCTGGGAAAGCTCAAATATATGCTTGGATTAGAGGTTGCTCAGTCTGAGAAAGGGATCATATTAACTCAAAGAAAATATGCCCTTGACCTGCTTAAAGAAACTGGTTATTTGGGAAGTAAGCCAGCAACCACTCCTATGGATTGTAAATTAAGACTCACAGCAACATCTGGTACTCCACTACCAGATGCAACAATTTATAGAAGGCTTATTGGGAGATTGGTGTATTTGAACATCACTAGACCTGATCTTAGCTTTGCCATTCAGAATTTGATCCAATTTATGAGCAAGCCTACTACTGATCATCTGGAAGCAGCTCATAGAGTCTTAAGGTATCTTAAGAACTCTCCTGGAAAAGGAATATTACTATCAAGACATGAAGATTATCAGTTGAGTGCTTATAGTGATAGTGATGGGGCCACTTGCCCTGATACAAGGAAGAGTGTAACAGGCTATAGTATATTCCTGGGATCATCTTTGATCTCATGGAAGGGCAAGAAACAACCAACAATCAGCAGAAGCAGCACTGAGGCTGAGTATAGGGCACTTGCAAGCACATCCTGTGAAGTTCAGTGGTTATTCTGTCTACTGCAAGATTTAGGTCTTACACCTGTCATTCCTGCACATATTTTACTGCCTTGCTAATAATCCAGTACAACCTGAAAGAACTAAACATATAAAGTTGGATTCCCATCTCATAAGGGAGAAGATACAAGCAAAGGTCTTGAAGCTGTTCCATATTCCAACAGAACAGATGATAGCAGATGTTATGACAAAGCCACTTGGTAGCTCTTTATTTGATACTCATTGTTCCAAGTTGAGCCTGTCAGATATCCACACTCCACTTGTGGCAGCTGCTGGAGAATAAAATGATCTGGTGAAAGCTCAGATCAATCAAAGAAGAAAGAAGAAGCGCAGATGAATAGAATAGAAAAAGAAGTGAAGAAGCGCATTTCATCTTGTTATGCTTCTATTAGTGAAACGGTTAACAATTTAGTTACTTGTACCTATAGCATTAAACGTTGTACTCTCTGGTAGTTATAGTAGTTAGTTAGGTATTTATACCTTTCTTTCTCATAGAACGGATCTATTCATTCATTTTCATTTTCAGCTCTTTCTTCTCTTCAAGAGAGATTGAAGCTTTCGTTTGTAATTCAGTTTTCATCATCAATACAATTCGGTTATTGATTTTCACAGAAGTAATGACATATGAATATATGTGCCATAGAGCCCACTGTCCAAAATATTGTCACCTCCTTCAAATAAAAATATAAGAATTAAAAGTGTATACATTTTAAACACAAAAATAAAAGAAAAATTGTCAAATTCTGATCATCGATTTATCAACCATTACAAATGAATCAACTATCACAACTACATTAATACGTACATTAGAATACAATCCGCACTTGACAGGAGTTGAACCAATGGATTATGCATGGAACCATACAAATTTTCCTTTTCGGATAGTTGATATAGTTTCAATTTTAATGTGCTGTAAAGCTTAAGATATGAGCATCAAAAATTTGGTACAGCTACTCACCATACACGACACATGAAAATATTAAATGTCTAATGAGACCAAAGCACATAGATTTCTTCCGCTTGTTTTATCGTCAATTTATGACCATGCACGAGCCAAACTCAGCTTGAGTATTCTATTGGAGTCATACTGACGGTTTGCTATATAGTTAAAAAGGTGAATTTAAAAAAAAAAATTAGTTAATGAATAGTAACTGAGTTAAATGTGAGTTATAAAAAATGGTGTTTGGAATATAGTTAAAAACTTATAGGGTTTCTAGGGTTGTTATATAGGGTGTGTAAGAATAAAGTTGTGTGTGTAAGTATGAAGTGATGTGTTTGATATTTTTAAGGTTATTTGATTGGTTTAAATGTTGTTTGATTGGTTTATGGTTGATAGTTTGATAGAAAAAGTAAAGAGAAAGTAAAAGTAGGGTATAAAAAAAATTATGATTGTTTAGTGGAACAAAAATTGAGTTAAATTTTTTATTGTAATAAATACCCTGAAACATTTTAACATATTAATAGTAGATTATAAATGAATACCAAACAGGCTAATACTAATTAACACGGTTTTAATGGTTAGACCGATGCAAAATGAACAATTGGAGAAGCAGGCCTAATAGGTACAAGAATGTAGTAATGTGGGTTTTTCTAAGTTGTACACTTTAAATGTTAACCCACTTTTGTGAGAGTAAGAGATCAGGTCAAACATTATAATTTAATTACGAGGACGAATTACGTAAGATATCCTTTAAATTTGGGCTAATTATATATTCAACTTCAAATTGACAACAATTAAATTCAAATCCAAAACCTATTTTCTGAGTTAGCCAACAGAAAATTAAATGGAAGAGAATATTAATTGGACTTAATTGCAATTTACAAGTTTTATTTTACTACACATTGGACACAAATGTTTTATATCTTAAAAAAATAACCTAAAATATTTTTAAATAACCCCCATAATTTCACGATTTATGTAATTAACCCACAAAATATTTTTTTATATAAAAAAAGGAAAAAAATTCCTTCCCCACCACCTCGCCGGAGATACAAACGGAGTACCGGCAAAGTCAATTTACAGCTCCGACGAGCTGTAAATTGCAGCTCCGACGAGTTGGAATTACAGTGGAATCTGACTCCATTGAATCATGATTTTGTTGCTCGGTGAATCAAGTTCACTCCACCTGAGTTAAAGGAGAAGATTTTTTTTTTTTTTTGGGGGGTTGGGAAGGAGGAAAAGGGTCCGGTGGTTGGAGGTGGTGGTTTGGTGGGGGGAGAAGTGAATTGGAGGTAACTAAAACTAATTTAATTGTGTATTATAGAGTAAAGATAAAATAGGAGAAAAAGTTGACTTTTGGGGTAGATGTAATTCTCAAATTAGGCCTTTGTTAATTTTGGAATAATCTGTAATAGTCGTCAATCTAGTGATGAATGTGAAAATGGGGCATATTTAAGGGGTGGTTTTTGTAATTTTCCCATGAAATATTGCATGTTTATATGCAAACGTAACATATTTAGAAATGCAGGTATTGCAATTATAATATGATGCATGTTTTTCATACACACGCGCGATGTTTAATATTGAGCATACGATATGTTGTAATTAAATATGTAATGTTAATCTGGTCTCTTCGAGAGACGCTCTCTCGCAAAAGTTTGTATTAAATGTTTAATGTGTGTTTGAATGTTAAATCGCCTCAAAAAATATTATAGGGTGAAAATTTATAATTAAAATAAAGGAAATATTGTACTAGCTAGGGAGAAAATATACAAATATATATATATATATATATATATATATATATATATATATATATATATATATATATATATATATATATATATATATATATTATAAAAGTGAGTTATTATTCTCAACCACACTTAGGCTTCATTTGGTTTGAGGGAAAATGAGGGAAAAGAAAAAAAAATAGGTGAAAATATTATTTTCCACCATTTGGTAGTTCTCAGGAAATCCTGAAAAATTCATCAAAATCTATACAAAATACATTTATCTTTACAAAATAAGGAAAGTTATTTTTCCCTCACATTTTTCAGGAAAATCTTATTTTTCCCTATTTTTTTTTCTTTTCCCCATTTACCCACAAACCAAATGAAGCCTTATTCTAGAGGAGCCGAATGTAGAATTTCCAAATTTTTTTTTGTATTTTCAGTTCCTCTCATCTATATAATACATTAAGCAAAAAAGGATTAAGGCCATTTTAGGGTGTCCAAGTCATTTAAATGTGTGGCAAATTCCTCTTCTCTGATTGGTCCATTCATTTGCTTGGTTGTTAAATTCTTTTGTTTTGATTGGTCCAAATTAATTCTATCTAGTTTATGTGTTATTAATTGGATAAAGTTTGATTGTAATTGGTGTTTATTAGTTAAAAAACATCAATAGTTAATTTGGTTAAGATTCTCAAACATGGAAAGAATAGTAAAATCAACACACAAATTATAACCAACATTATTTCAATTTAAATAAGGAAACATAATAAAATCGGATATAAAAGGGACTAATTTCATAAATCTTTGCTAACAATTAAGGCATTAACAAAGCTATTTGATTTTTGACTTATAAAGTTCCAAACTTCCGATTAGTTCCAATGTTCCTTTATTTATATCATATTTGAACTGATTATCTTTTCAAGCATTGTTTATTCAGCATTCTTCATTTTCTCTAATCTCCTTTATTCAAACTTTTCTAAAGTATATTATTTCGGAAAGACCAATTTAACATAACATATTTAAGTATAAACATTAGTATATATTTAACTCAAATATCATGTATATAATAAACCTGCATTATATATACTTGCATTACCTGCATTTCTAAACATGTGATGTTTTTAGCTAAATATGTGATATTTGATTTGGTCACTCCGAGAGAGGGTCTCTTAGAAAAGTTGCTCCTTTATTTCAATCATGTAATTGTTATTCCTGAGAATTTAGTACTTCCACCGTCCCACTACAAATAACGCATTTGACTTTTCAGCATTTTTTAAGTTGACTTTAACCATAAATAACTTCTAATTTATATACAAAAAATATTTAATAAAATTATATTCCGGAAGTTATTGAAGTGTACTTTCATAACATAATTTTGTTACATATTTTTTAATGTATAAAGTAAGTAAATTTGTGGTCAAAGTTGCTATCGACAATTACTTAAAAGTCAAATGTGTCATTTTTAGTGTGACAGAGGGAGTAGTTGTCAGCTGATATATGTTTGACACTTAGTCCCTCAACACCAGGTATTTTCATACATTAGTATTGACACGTATAAATGATAAAATATGAACATGTTGTAAATTGTATGCTTTTAATGGTTAAATGTGTAATTTTAATAGTGTCTTTTCGAGTAAAATTCATTTTTCGTACTCCAGTGTGAGACATTTCCGATTTTGTTACTCTAGAGTGATCGCATCCAATTAAGGTACTAATTATCAATAACTTACTACAACTAAGGTCGTGCCAATTAGTCCAAATGCAATTAACAAAAAAAATTGATGAAAAAACCTACGAAAAAGAAACCGACAAAAAAAAAAAGTGCGCGTGTGAGTGGATTGAAGTCCACGGTATCTTTCAAACGATAAATTTTTCATGTATATCTTTTGGTGTCTAATATTCACATGCGTGCGAATGGCGCAGCCCAACTCCTAAATGAAGTTAGTACCTTAATTGTAAATAATTATCGATAATTAGTACATTAATTGGACGCCACCACCCTGATGATCAAAACTGGAGAAGTCTCACACTAGAGTACCAAAAATGAAATTTTCCTTTTTTCTTCATTAATTGTTATGTGTAGGATTGTTTCTATAAATTCAAATTGAAATTCCTCCAAATTGTAATTAAGATATTCATGTTTAATTTCCTCAGCTCAATAATTTCAATTGGCAAGAATGCAGACTGAGTAGTATACTCCTACTTATTTTTTGAAAATGGATACCATCCATAACATTTAATCATTTATCATATAAAAGTATTTGTAGTATGATCTTCTATTACTATTCGAAACCTACCAAAGGTAGTCGTTAATTGAATTTTGACCAATAAAATTGATTTTCATTCATTACGAATAAGAAATAAATAAAAGAAATTAATTTAACTATTCCACTTAATAAAAAGACATTATAGATTTGAACTTTCACTTCAAGTACATTTATTTTCAAAAATATAATTATTAGTTGTTCAAAAAAATCTTTCACATATTTATTTTGTTTTTGCACGTAAAATGAAAACAAAATGGATCATCATAGCTAAATAGCAATTTCCAATTAAAATTCTGAAAACACTTATAACTCCTACTCGGACTATTTAGTTAATGCACTTCATATTTAGTAACTTATAACTACTTTATAATTAAATCTTATCTTCAAAACCTATATTTTTTTAAATATGGAGCAATATTAGTTCGGGAAAATTGACCCATCCTGAAATCCTTGACGCAAAAATACGAAGGTCAAACATCTAAACATTGACCCGAAATCCGATTCGAAATCATCCAATTCGAGGTCACCCGAATCATCTGATTCGAAATGACTCGAATGCACCCGATCCAAAATTATCCGAATTAAATTCATACAAGTGCAAATATAATTCTTATAAGGCAAACACGAGTTTGAGGAGTATTAGAAGATTGGAGAGAGTCAATCTAAAATATGTACTTATTTGAGCTTTAATTTTTCAAGAAAGTTGTGGGTGAGCTCTGGAGAATCAGATTAAGACTAGGGACTTGGGTTGTAATAAATGAATAAAGGAGGAAGAAAGAAAAGATAAAAGAAAAAGAAACAATTCATCAAAGTAAAAATAATAATACTATTATGGATGGCATTTTCTCGGATACTTCAAATTCTCTCCTCCACATCAATAAAAATGGTAGGCCATGCCACTTCGTTGACTTTTGAGACTATCTGTAATTACAAAAAAAATTATGTATAAAATTCGGATGTATTTGTAGTACTTTGAATAGCATGGGGAAGGGATAAGTGGGCCAATTGTAGGGTGATATATGTAATTTTCCCTTATTCTATGATAGATTAAAATAATGTCCACATTTAACCAGGTTATTTATGATAAATGGGACTGAGTATGGATGGATTATTTACAGAAATTTACATTCAAAAGAGTTGAAAAAAAAAACTTAAATTTCATATCAGATTGAAATTTTGAGATAAGATGGTGTTGTTATTCTACTATAATTTGAAAAGGATATTATTCCACATTTATTTACAACAACATTGTGTTCGTCACAATGATTTCACACAATTGTGCTTGAACGTGTCTGGCTCGCGACTTCCATTTTTGAAGTCTAAATGGTATAAACCCATACTCTACTTTCTCGGACCATACTCAACCATAAATTTTACTAAATGAGTTCAGGCTAGGGAGATTGCAAAAAAAAATTGCGGGCCAACATTGTTCCACGCATGCAAGGTTCTAAACGGGTACGAGTATGATATGCTTCCCGATCAATTTATTTATTTTATGTCAGGTATCATGCATGTAAGGGACATAATAATTTTTTTTAAATATGTAGCGCAAATTTTGGGTGTGTATAAGACCTACCTGGACCATATAATTAACATGTTCAACGGGATTAATGGACATGTTATGTTGAAAATGTATGGTGAATATGACAAGTGTTTGAGTGCGAAAAGAATTAGCAAAGGCTATTACGTTGTGAATGAATTGGAAGTTTTTCACCCAAAAGTTACTCAATACGATTAACTGCTCATTAATGAATAATTAATCATAGGATTGTGCTGAAGGTTTTATATGTTATTATTCTTTTAAGGAATGATGATCAGACTTTTCGAGTAGTGCGATCGCATTGGACTTTTAGTTCATAACTAAGATGGTCTTGCACCGATTAAATACATAGTAGATATCAATCAATATGATCTGTCATTAATACTCGGTGACATTGATGAGTGCTTAAATATGGACAACATAAACAAGATGGGTGATGTTTGTAATAAATTGAAATTTACTTTAAATAAAAAATCGTTCCATCTGACCCAAACCAGTTTAAATCAACAGGTTGGAACCTGATAAATATCAAAACGAGTTTTCGACCCATACCCGTTAAATGTTGATTAACGGGTATGGGTGGACTCTGAGTTTAGTAAAATGAAAAAAAAATCAAAATTAATGACATATCGGGCAACCAACAACCCCGTCCCGGGGGTAGGACCCACGCCCCTTACCCAGAAAAATAAATTTATTATTCACTGAAAAAAGAATTATTATTATTTCACTAACATAACTTTTCACATGTTTCGGTAGACTTTATTTTTTTTGTGCGGGTGCAGGACCCCCCCCCCCCCCCCCCCACCCAACACACCCCTATAAAAGTTTATTATTTCACTAACATAATTGGGGTCCTGTTTTGCAAGTGTAATATACCCAACCTTAACGTGGACGCGATGATTTTGGATGGGTACTGCTCGGGTCGGATAGAACCTGACCTGTTTAAAATTGTAGATTTGACGAGGTCTTCGGAGTCTAATTACTTAATACGACCAATTGCCGATGTGGCTTAATCATTTTAGATGTTTGCAGACTGAATATGACACAATGATTTTAGATGTTTGCAGACTGAAATTTTATTCTAATTAATAATTGTGGAGTCGTATATACTTAATTATCTCACTATACCCGTCGAGTATCGACGGGTCATAAACTAGTTATTAATACATGGAAGGTTTGTTTAATTTATGAAACACGTTTCCTTTCATTATTTTACATGGAAGCTTTGTTTAATTTATGAAACAAAAATCTCCAAACATAGCATTACCGTGTAATGCAGAAGATATGGAAGGCAAGTTTATATTCCACTACTGCCGATGAAGTTGACAAATGCAGCAACAATGGAAAGTGAGTTAGAATTCCTTTGTTAATTTTTTTGGTAATTATTTATGTAAACAATTTAGTAATCCAAACATAGCATTACCGTGATTGCATTTATGATTTAAATGAAAAAAGAATAAAGAATGAATATAAAATAGAGAGTGGGTTGGTAAAGTTGTAAATACGAGTATATTATGTGGGTATTAGTTAAGTAGGGTAGAAGTAAAATTGGTCAAAAATGAAAATGAGAACCTTTGAACGGGACGTAAAAAATGACAAAATAAAACCTTGATGTGGGACGGAAGGAAGTGCATGTTAAGGTTATTTAATGACTTCATTGATAGTTGATTTGATTGTTTAATTACTTTAACTTTATTTGAGTAGTGGAGAATATAAAATTATATAATATTCATACAATAGCAAAGAAATGAAAGTGAACAACTCAAATGGGACATCCAAGATGGCAAAAGTGGACAACTTCTATGGGACGGAGCGAGTTATATTAATGTGGTGAGTAATCTCAATGGAGAAGAATGCCACATGTGCAAAATTCCATTGGGCGTATTTGGCTAAACAATGCCCTATTGTCCTTTAACAAAATAAGTTAAAGAATTAAATCAATTTATACTTTATAGAGTGTAGGTAAAAATCCATAAAAAGTACCTTAAGTAGTTGCATTTCGACTTTTGGTATCTTATTTTATCACAATCCGAATTTTGTACCTGAAATTGACTTTTGTCACAAATACGATACCCCCCCCCCCCCCCCCCGTGACACGTGGCAGCTTAATTAAGCGACAAGTGTCACATTGCAATTTTAAAATTTTAATGGATAAAATCAAAAATAAAATAATTTCCAATAATTTCAATAGAACCACAATGTTTTGAGTAATTATGATTTAGCCCCATTTACTAAAATGAAAAAGTAAAAACAAAAAAAATTATAAAAAAAGTAAAAAATAAATAAATTGCATTTCTACCATGGAAGCTTGGATCTTCCATGGAAAAAGCTCCGATGGCATTGCCATGGAAGCTCCATGGCAGATCCGCCATGGACTTCCCGTGGCGGATCCGACCATGGAAGCTCGGAGCTTCCATGGTGTCTGCCATGGAGATCATCCGCCATGGAAAATTGGAGCTTCCATGGCTTCTTATATGGTGATACATTTTTTTTTAATCTTTAAATTTTTTTTATTATGTTATTTTTATTTTTGGATAGAATAGGATCTATGTTGAATTAATAAAGATTTACCGTATTTACATTTTGGTCCAACGTATTTATGTATTTTGCAAAGTAACACATGTTGCGTAAATAAGCCTCCACGTGTCATCGAGTACTTAAATTGGACAATAATGTATTTTAAAGTATCAAAATCGGATTGTGACAAAATAAGGTACCAAAAGGCGAAATGTAACAACTTAAGGTACCTTATGTGGATTTTTCCCTATGGTATTATAGATCATACATGTTTGTGTTCAAATGTATGTCAAAAGTTCAAATGTTCTACACTAATTGAAGCATCTTGCTGCCCGAAGATTTAAATTTACTATCCGAAAATTATTATTTAATCTTAGCTTAATTATTGCACAATCAAGCACAATTTTTGCAAAAAAAAAAAAAAAAAAAAAAATTGAAAGAAATTGAACACTCCTCCTCACGTATAGGGTAAAATAAATAAAATAATTTTTGGACTTGCATGAATGTCAATAATATCGTATGTATCAGTGTTTTAAATCAATAATCATAAGAAGTAGTTAATGATATATTCATGTGGTGAGTAATCTCAATGAAGAAGGATGCCACATATGCAAAAATTCTAGGTAGCGTGTTTGGCTAAAGAATGCCCTACTTTCCTTTACAAAAATAAGTCAAGAATTAAATCAATTTATAGAGTGTATGGTAATGGTATTATAGATCATGCATGTTTGCGTTCAAATGTCTGTTAAAAGTTCAAATGTTCTACACTAATCGAAGCAGTTTGCTGCCCGAAGATTTAAATTTAATATCCGAAAATCATTATTCAATCTTTAATATTGCACAATCAAGCACAATTTTTGCAAAAAGAAGGAAAGAAAGAAATTGAACGCTCCTCCTCACACATAAGGTAAACTAAATAAAATAATTTTAATTTTGTACTTACATGAATGTCAATAATATCTTATGTATCAATGTTTTAAATCAATAAGCAAAATAAGTAATCAATGTATATAAAAATACAAATCACTACGAAACAGTGAAAGCAAAGAAGTGAAAGAATAGATCGTACAACGCACATTGACGAATCAACCAGATTATCATATTACATCAGTTCACGTACGAAAAATTCAAAAACTAATTGATGAATGAGATTCAAAATATCCAAATCTTGATGTATGGTCATGACAACAGATGCGAGTCGATTTGAATATTTGTACCGTGAAGAAGAGAGAACCGATGGAGGGGTGAATAAGGAGAATGACAGACGACAATAAAATTTGATCAAAATCGATAAAGCTCAATAGCAAAAATAAGCGCACAACAAACTCAGGAACTCAATTTGCATGCTAATTAAGCTAGACTCAAAGAATTAGATAATTCCAACTTGGTAACTCAATTCGATGCGTAAACTCAACTCTAATAATTAGATAAATCGAACTTGGGAGCTCAATTTGAATTGCACACCAACTCTGTGCATTGGAAAATATATACATAGTGTAAACATAATATATGAGAAAACAATATGAGAACGGGATAATCCCG